>WJSG01028448.1:0-30875 GCA_016618145.1 Sanghuangporus lonicericola | reverse complement strand
AGTCTTCCCACCGAGTGCCGCAAGCGATGGTGGCAGGACGACATCCATGACTATTGCATCATGGAGGACACAATCCGCGCCGCCGATATCCGGAAATTGGCCGAGCACTTCATCGCTACACTGCCAGATCTGGGGTACATTGAAATAATGTGGGGGAGCTGCTACGAATCGTATGGGTTGGACGGTGGGGGCGTTGGAATTAACCTCGACGTCGGACCGGAGGTGCTCGATATTCCAGCGGAAGATCACCCAGACGACTGGGATGCAACTTGGTAATTCACTTAGTGTGATGCGGGCTTCTCAAGGTACGCAGTAGTGATCTCTACTCTGTCGTGCCAGTCGTCTCACCCGTGAACCCCAGATCTTCACTGCGTATATCTTCGTTCACACATTCCGCAGATGCGTGAGACGGAGTACAAATCTAGTCTTTGGTCGCCACAGCCCGCTGATTCATTGTTGACACGCACTGTCAGTACCCGCCACACCTGATTTATCCGGCCTTTCCTATCCGCGGGGTCATCGAAACCCATCGTCTCACTTACTTCAGTGAGCACTCCTTCGACTCTCCCCTGCTTCCGACGCGCAAAGGTCTCGATTTTTCACTCCAGCTATGACTCCTCCGTCTACTTACTACGTCCTCGTCGGCCCGTCTCTCCCATGTCCCTGGCCCCATATGTCTGTCTCCGGCAGGACACTCCGAGATGTCTCCAATACCTATGTCTACCACCCAATGTCCTCTACCTCTCTGCGACCCCGGTCTTGTTCCTGAATTATATATAATGGCACTAAAGGGGTACCCGCCCGATCTGCCGAGGAGCACGACCGTCGTGTTTCGTCTGTGCTCTGCGATGTTAGGTCTTCTCGACGGTGAGCACATCTAGTCTATTCCACATCGATCGTTCCCGCCGGTAGGTCCGGTCCCTAGCTGACTACCAGACTCAGCCTGAGATTGGAACTCGCGACAGAGTGGAGTACCGGTGGCGAATCAGTGCCACACACGTATCACAGTGAAGCGCACTGGCGGACAAGAACTCAACATGGCCTCGAGCCTATCTGCAGGTCAGGGAGTATTCGACAGCGAGGAGCCCAATACGCCAGAAGAACGTACTAACTGTGAGTACTAGCTCCTCGTTCACAAGCCGCGTCCGACTCATTAGGCGAGCAATCGCCCTATAACCTAGCCCACCGGTGAGCACGTCCTTGCATCGGATCGACCCCGTCGCGTCCCCGCCGCGCTTCGTTCGGAACGGTGGGGTGAGTGCCCGTGGTGTTGACGGCAATAGTGAGGACGAGAGGGACAGCGCTGTGTCGAGAATTGTGGTTATGTTATCGACACAGCGTACATACTCGCTTTCACATTCACATTAAATCAACGCAATATTCGAAACTCTGCGTCGACGAGTAGTGGTCTTCAGAGAAAGGCAGATAAGATTCCGTACGAGACGCGCTATTTCGGAGACTTCAGGCCCCCTCCTGTGCGAACTTGGCCTGAACGGCGAGAAGCTTCTTAACGGGTTCGCGCTCGAGCAGCCTTTGATGCCACCTGTAGTTGCCCGATTCAGGTCAGCGTGTGCTCGGACACAGGCGGCACAGGGGAACTTACGCATACAAGGCGGGATACTGCTTCGGGATGTCGACGCCCTCGACGCCGTCAAACCCGAAGCGGATAGCAATGTCGTTCCAGGGGAGGAACGACAGGTCCGCGACCGTCGGCTTGCCGCCGACGAGGTAGCCCCCAGGGGCCTTCGCGAGGACACCGTCGAGCACGCTGAAGACGCGGAGGATCTCCTTCTGGTACCGCTCGATCGCGCTGGGCACCTTCTCGGGATGGTAGCGCATGAACCAGAACAACTGGCCGAAGTACGGTCTATCAAATTCATATAAGTACGTGCGTCGTGAGATTCGTGTACCGTCTGTGGGGAGCAAGGGGACGACGTACCCTTGGCCAGACGTCTGGAAGAAGAGCCACTGGAGGAGGTGGTAGCGCTCCTTCTCGTCGGCGACGGAGATGCGCCTCGCGGTGTCGTACTTGTCGATGAGGTACACGATTATCGCACCCGACTCCCATATCGAGAAGTCGCCGTTGTGGTGGTCGATGAGCGCGGGGATGCGGCCGTTGGGGTTGATGTCGGTGTAGGGGGCCCGCTTGTGCTCGCCGCTGGGTATGTCGAGGTAGACGGACTCGTAGGTGAGGCCGAGCTCCTCGAGCACATAAGCGACTCTCCTACACGTGTGAAGGCGGATTAGGATGTGCTGGGTACGTTGAGGGTGGGGACTCACCAGCCGTTGGGACCCAGCTTGTGGGTGTAGAGCGTGAACTGCTTCCCGTGCGACATTGAGAGGTGAAGAATTTGTCCTGTGAGGCGAGATATATGTTCGGAATGGGCGAGCTGGGCTGCTGATTGAACATGTTGAGGATCCTGCAGGGCCTTTTTATACATACATGCCTCAGTCTGGATGTCCTGAGGTGTCAGCTATGATGCTACATGCACAACGCGCGTCGGGTTACTCATCGGTCGACACATTGGGCGGGTAGGACGAAGTCTGAAGGGCGAGATCTATTCAGTTTGTCAGCAAGGTTTCCCGATGAACCCGGGACTCCGGGAGACGGCAGTAGTCAACGTATTACTCACCCTAACCGCACTGCTCGTTGACTTGCACAGCCACCAACGGTAGTGTTCCATCCTGACGCAGATCCAGATTCTGGCGTGACACATCAACGTCTTCAAGGTTCTCCTGCGAGCGCGCCTCCCAGACTCCTTCCGGATCCTCTCCAGGCCCTCCGAGCTGCCGAATCTGGATCGCGTGAACACACGACTTGGGCGCGCTGTTCCAGTCTGGGAGCATGGGCAGCACGTGCGGAAATGGTTGAGCAAGGAGAGCTGTGCGGTCAAGGTGAGCAGCTCAGCCGAAGGAGGACGCGGCGTGGAGGATGGAGGCGCGCGGGAATGCCCTGGGTGCTGACCCCTATCGGATTACGGACTTCAATTTTCGAGGAGTACGTAGTCCATCATCTACATCTGCGTCGCCAGTGCTCATCCTCTGCAGTCGACGGCAGGGATCAAGCAGAGCTGGTACGGCGGCAGACGTTCAGACATATCCTTGCAGTTCGTCCAGCGGCAGGTTCCGTCGCCGCACGAAGGCGCGTACACATCCAGATGTCCCTGCTCGCGGTCGAGTGCCAGGTATGTTGCTTTCCAGCCTTGCTGAACCTGGATCGCACCACGTCGTTGAGGACGTGTCGAGTCCACGACGCACTTTGTCCGGGTCCCGAGAGTCTTGGCTACTGTCTGCAGACTGTACGCGCGGGCAAGGTCAGTATGGAATTCGTCTTGTCTACTCACCTCGCGGCTTACCTTGTGATGTAGTGCTATCGCTCTGCTGTGTCGTTGTGGGGAACAAGGTTGACGCGGTGCAAGACTCGGGAGAGGAGGGAGTACGGAGGGCAGTCACCCCAGCTCAGGCAAGAGCGTTCATTCAAACCAGCCACCGGCCTCCCCATTTCGTCGCAAGCTGCGCCTCGCCGGACGAGTATCCCGCTCGCACTGGCCCGCGGAGGACAACATGGTGCTTGCGTTTCTACGGGCGTGCCGCGGCCTTCGGGTCTTGATGCGCGCGAGGGATACGGGACCTGCATGAGCAACCCGTTGCTGACCTTTGCTTCTGCCTCTGTCTCTCAGTATCCACCACGTCTCCCGGTCTCTCGTGTACGCTCACAGGGCTCGAATTCGAGTAGTCGCCAGCGGAGGAGTACAGCTTCGACACAAGCTCGAAAAGCAAAGAGATTTGAGAGCTCCATTTCAGTGCTAGCTACGAGTCGAAAGCGAGACGGCGTCGGCATTTCCCGGAGCCAGCGCAACGGTCGAGAGCCGCCAGCGCCTCGTCCACCTTACAGACAGAACTGTCATCTGCATCGGTGAGTAAGTACGCGGGTTTGATTCTCAGCGCTTCATTGACAGTTGCAAGGCGTTAGGAGAGCCATGTCCCTCCAGTCTCTATACCTGCTGACAATAAACACCAATGATTGCTTCCACCGTACGTTCGTGGTCTCCCAGGTGCCTTATCTGACTGAGGTTAACTCATGCATAAGTACTATTATCTTTGGTTTGACTTAGCCTGATCCCCTCTACTGCCCGGCGGATATACAGGCGTGTCCGCGTGGTCAATCGCACTCTGGAATTGCGCTGTCCCTGCATCAGGCACATGTCTCGTTGTCGAGATGATAGCGAGACGCAAACTGTGGGAGGCCGCGGCGGTGAGTCAGCGCAGCTGCACAGGAAGCCGCGATCCGCGTCGACGGAGTTCGTCGTTTGATCCGTTACGTTTGGACTACATACGTAGTACGTACATATCATCGACACGGCGGCGGCACCCCGTTCCCCCCTTGACCTCTTTCCTCCATCACCCTGCCCCACCCAGAGNACCTCTTTCCTCCATCACCCTGCCCCACCCAGAGTGCATAGCCAGCCCATCCAGACGGTGAGTTACTCGCTGTTGTTGCATACCCTAGCCAGCTGCCGTCCCCGCCATAGGCAGCGCTCGCCGGGCGCCCGCCGCCACCTTCCGACGTCGTCGAGCCTTCCCGCCTTAGCGTGTTCGCTTCCTGCCTCCTACTGCCCTCTCGTGCACGTCTCTGGAGACTCACCATGCATTGCGCACACAGACATGCCGAAAGCGAAGAAGCAGAAACAGACGAAGTCGCAAGCCTCTCCTCTTCGCCGCAGACCAAACACCCGGAGCCAAACACAAGCTGACGCCGCGATCGCATCTCGTGTCCCCTCAACCGGAGCCATCCCAGCAGCCGAGCCTAGCGTCGCAGAGCCAGCTTCTTCCACCCCGAACCCGGCAACGGCAGCTGCATCCACCGCTCCCGATCCGCCGGCCGTGCAGGAGACTGAGCCAGCTTGGGCCTCGAGAGTTTGGGATGGGACCACAGTGAGTTGATCAATTACATCACCGCCGATCAGATCATCCTGAGCGGGGACTGGCCTGCGCAGATCAGCATGACCAGGGCGCTCGCGCTATACAGGCTCAAGAAGGAAGATTTGGATGACCTCCCGTCGACGATGAGCCAGTATGTCCCCTTCTCCTTGCAGACCGCAATGGGCATCGCTCATCTGACATGCTGGAAGGCATGAAGTGAACGGGTATTTCGTGCCTATGAGACTCTACAAAGAACGCGATGTCGAGCGGCGAGCCTGGGACAAGTATGGCGGACCGGAGGGGTTCCTCGCCCAGTGAGTACTCAAACCCTTGTTGGCACACCCAATTATCAATACAAACCACCATCAGACTGGACAAGCTCCGTAAACGGCACTCAAACCGGAAGTCCAAGACCGAATTCAAGTGTCCCGACGCATATGCCCCAGGCTCCGGCCCCGTCGACGACGATCCCCACGTGATGCGATCGCACAGACTCGCCGCCGTCAAACGGGACATGCTTCCCTGGCTGTGGACGGCATGCAACGCCTCCCTGGACGCGTTCGCTGAAATACAAGATGACGGCGTCGGGCTCCGCAGATGCGAGCGCGAGGACGCCATGCAAGCCGCGCTCCGCGTCCTCGTTGGACGCTATCCCCCACGCCCGCATGCGCCTCTGCCCCCCTCTCCCGCTGTCGACGCGCTGCGGGCTGTGCTCGCGCAGGCCCCGCAGCTCCCTCCGCGTCCGGAGTGGGGTGCGAAGAAAGTTGCCGGGCTCGAGTATAGCTCGGGCTCGTGTCCGGACGAGGAAGAGTCGTACGAGTGGGACGAGGCGTACCTCGGGCGAGTCTTTCGTGCGCTCAGCGAGATCATCAAGCTGCACGAACGAGGTGACTGTGGCTGGGCCACAGCGCGCTGGGAGGTCTACGAGACGGTGCGTTGCGGACACTTCTTGCATCCTCCCTTAAACTGACCACGCGGTCTCTCTTTGCAGTACAAGGAGCGCATGTGGTGCGGGATCTGCTACGTGGTTCAGTTGAACAAGAGATCGTGGGAGGACGGTGCGGCCAAGTGGCTCCGCGACGACCATCTGAATGTCGGTCTTGCTAAGTATTGCGGCGTCCCCACCGCGAGCGGAAGCTCCAGACCTCAGAGGATTGGTTAGGCGAGTAAGTCCCCGTTTTATATCCGCCTAACAGCGATCGGTAACATTCGCGTTTTGTAGCATACTACTATGCAACTTCATACTCGTGTCCTCGACTTCATGACATGGAATGTATGTAGTAATAATTGTGTATGTGTCCTTGACTATGTACGATAAGTATACGCACGATGTTGAATATGCACAGGTGTCGGGCAAGCATTTGGCGTACCAGCTCCGATGTTTGCATGTAAGCACAGTGGCCGGCCCGGAATGTCCTTCCAGCGCTTACGCGACCACAGTGCAAACGCGGTCTCGGAACCACAACTCTTACTCCTGCTCCTGCTCCTCCTGCCCCTCCTGCTCCTCCTGCTCTTAATTCTGCTCCTTCTCAATCAAAATGCCAAAGGTCTACAAAATTTTAGCAAGAAGACGGTGGCATCCGCGACTACGGACCCAGCATACGTCAAACGGACTGGGCGTGGAGGGCGGCTTGGTCGCCGATGGGTACTCTCAAGCCGGTGGTTCTGCTACCTCCCAGTGGCCCCAGTCCAAAGTACCAGAAAATAGAATGGTGGGTTCAAAAACCGAGAGAAACCTTGCACCAACGCGACGCTAATGGACCCGTGGTTTCTGCAGATCCCGAAAGCAAAGGCCACTAAGTGTTATCGCCTCAGACCGGTCGACTTCGAGGAGCTTGATTGCGTGGTGACGGAGTGAGTGCAACTGAAGAAAGCATATTGCGGTAAATGCGTGCGGATTCTCATGTTGGTGACTTGAACGTTTTAGAACCATCGTTGCTGGCAAGCTCATAAAGATGTATCTCTACAACGAGCGGGAGGTCGAACGCATCGCTTGGGAGCGCCACGGAGGACCGGACGGATTCTATGCTTAGTGAGTGGGCTCGTCCTGCTGCAGTGCCGTTGGGCCAGTTGTTGATCTCGAACGCGTGTGGCAGCTTGGAGAAATTCCGTCAACGGCACGTCGAGAAGCACGGCGAGCACGTCCCCTTCGCCACGCCCCAGACCTACGCGGAGGATTACAACAACCTGAACCTCTACCGCGGCAAGTGGTATGACCCCGAGGTCGGTCACTCCGCCAAGCTGCTCCGTATCAAGATGAAAATGCCGCCCTGGCTCTGGCGGCAATTCAACAATGCTCTTATAGAACACAACATCCGCGGAATCCCAGTCGGCTCCATCCCGTTCGAGACCCCGGAGAGCAGGGAGGGTCCGATGCGGCGCGCGGAGTTGATCGCACTGTCCTACCCACCTCGCCCCCTCATCGCCCTGCCTTCCTCTGAGAGCGTCGACCGTGTACGCGCTATTTTGGCGGAGGCCGCGAGTCCGCCCGACGCACATGAGCCCGAATATGGGCAACAGATCGACGGGCTGGACTTCATCGAATACGAATCGGTCAAGTGGTACCAATGGAGCAAGGAATATCTGGACCGCCTCTTCTCCGCGCTCATCAGAGTTATTGAGTGTGACGGTGGAGCTGGCGAAGACTGGAAGAGCATTCGCTGGGAGGTCTACGACAAGGTGCGCCCGTCCATGTCACGACTTGCCTATTCGACGCTGACGCTGACGGCGTCTCCCCATCTCCGCAGTACGTCGAGACTATGAGAACGCCCATCTCGTTCGACATCGATACAAAGCGGTGGTCCGATTATGCTGCTGAGTGGCTGGAAGGCCGGCTCACCAACGAGGACGATACCTTCAACAACAGTCTTCGCGCGCGCTGTGCTTCCGGGCGCATGTTCAACAGAATGCTCCCCTTCAACAGCCATCATGGAACACGACATATCGGTTGTGACCGTCGAGACAATGACTTGAGAAGAACTCACTAACCATTTCGTCAGCCTGCCGCATAGAACTAGTTGCCCCTCCATCTGTACCATACCACCCTCGAAGTCTGCAATGATCTGACATCTTGCGCCACAATCGCGTCCGCGTTCGTCACGTGTGCGCGTCGCGCGCAATTAGCGCGGATGATCCTGGAAGTCGAGCCGCCCAGACGTCCAAGCTCCAAGGCCCGAGGTGACGATTGGTACGTGCTCTCCGGTGAGGCCATCGAGTCTGTCTCAGCCCCGGAGCAATGTCGCAATTTTATCGAAATCCGCCACTTCGTCGACAGCTTACTCAGCCTATCGGAAAATGCACTGCGGGTGAGGAGCGTCTCCTAGAGGGTAAGCATCCAGTGTAGGTCGTTCAAGAAGCTGTGCGCGAACTAAACATAGCAGTCTCCCGGTAAGTCCGGTCCCCTAGCTGACTACGAGCCGGGCTGGACCACGACGCCTCGCGCCAGGTTCGAGTGCGGGCTGCGAAGCGGCGCTGTGAACAGATGTCCCGCAATGGCGGCTCGAGAGGTATAAGAAGCTCAGAAGTGTCGCACTGTATTTGCCACCAAAGAATACACACCAATTCAAACAATCGAACGAGCAGACTTCCAACGCCTCGACATGTCTCCTAAGATCTGGTTCAGTGAGTCTTCGTCAGAGACCGACCTGCCAAAAGCACGTACTGATGTCGTCCACAGTCACTGGCGCGTCCACCGGCTTCGGTCGCGTCCTCACCGAAATCGTGCTCGAGAAGGGCGACAGTGTTGTCGCGACTGCCCGGCGTCCCGCAGTGCTCGACGATCTAGTATCCAAGCACCCGTCCGACCGCTTGCTCACGCTCAAGCTCGACATCAGCCAGCCGCCAGACGTTATCGCAGCATTCACCGCGGTCAAAGACAAGTTCGGCCGCATCGATATTGTGGTGAACAACGCTGGGTACGGGACGCTCGGAGAGGTGGAGGCGTTCGGCGATGCGGACGCGCGCGCGATATTCGAGACGAACTACTGGGGGACCGCCAACATCACGAAGGAGGCCGTGAAGTTCATGCGGGAGGTGAACCCTCCCGGGACGGGCGGGAAGATCTTCCAGGTGTCTTCCGTCGCGGGCGTGCTCGGCTATGCGGGAATGGCTCACTACTCGGCGAGCAAGTTCGGTATGTCCGTTGTTGACTATCTGTGCGATGTTTGGAGGAGGCTGAGGGCAGCGACCGACAGCTCTCGAAGGCTTCAGCGAGGCTCTCGCGGGCGAGCTTGACCCTGCTTGGAACATCAAAGTAAGTCAATTGCAGAGCTACCTCCGCTCGGGTGCTGTCTCACCGTCGTATTGCAGATCAGCATCGTCGAGCCCGGAGGGTTCGACACCGCGGCCCTATCGAAGACATGGTGGGCCCCCGCCCATCCCGCGTACAGCAATCCTGCGCTCCCGACGGCGATCATGCGCGGCAAGTGGGAGAGCTCGAAGTTCGGTGTTCAAGGCGACGCGCGGAAGGCGATGGAAGTCCTCTACAAGCTTGCTGCTCTCGAGAATCCTCCGCTGCACTTCCCGCTTGGCAAGGACGCGGTCGAGGTGGTGAGGAAGGCCACGACTGCGAGGATTGCGGATGCCGAGAAGTATGCGTCGTGGTCGGACAACCTGGAGAAGGATAGTGAGTAGAGTGCTCGCTATATAGGATGTGTATCACACCTGTGGGCCATCCGATTAACGTTCGCGGGTGTCTACTCCAATGCTAGAAGGACACACACCAATTCGGAGCCCGTGTTTTGTGTACATGACACCGAAAAATGTGCTCTGCTCTTCGGCGTTCTACCCCGCGAGGCTTAGCCACAACCGGCACTCGGTTCCTCAAGCCGTGGCTGACGAAACAGTACTATATCCTGGTACCTCATCAGGCGGTGAGTAAGGCCCTGAAGGCTGCGCAGAGACGCACATACTGCATGTCAACATGCAGGGACGGTCGATATAGCTGCGCTGCGATGTTCACAGCTCTAAAACAGTCAGTCTTCTGTTAGTTGATAGCATGCCACGCACTAACGATGTGGCAGCTGTAAATCGAGCTTCTGTAGTCGATAGTACGGCGTTCGTACGAATGAACGCAGTCGGCGCTTGCGGTCAGCCTGAGCGGAGTTGAAACTGAGCTTCGGACTGTGCCGAGGTTGGGGCGACTTTGGGGTGATTGGTCATGGGCGCTCCGTACGCAGTGTCTATCTACTGTACCTCCCGCAGTTTCATGCCAAAGCTCGTCTTGAAGTTGACTTTGTTCAATCTCGCTATGTAGTATCACACTCAATATGCCGGAAGTAAGCTCGCATTCTGGTAATGCTGTTGCCAATGACACATAGGCGTCGAAGTCTGCCTATCCAGAAGGCTACCGGCACACGGTCCTCACCTTAGGGATCCCGGTACGTGAGCGCAGCCATCTAGGCACGAAGTGAGATCCTCAAAGGCCCACGACGCCTGCTCACTGAGAAGGATGTCATGAACCACTATTACCTGTGTCCTAAGGACCTCGAAGGGCTGGCGCGCCGTCTGAGAGAGTACGTCCCCGGTTCAGTCACTTTCAGTGTGTCGACGTGCTGACATTTTGACTTGAATCAAGTATACCGCAGGAGACGTCTCCGGGCTACTACTACGAATATCTGGAGAAGCAGGTGCTTGATAGAGCCTGGCAACGGTATGGTGGTCCTGATGGACTGTGGGAGCTGTGAGTGCTCAGTGCTGCCTCTTCGCAACCTTTCTCCCCCCGCATCTCTCATTCTTCCATTGACCTTATGCCTATCCTCGTTCTCTCTACTACCACCACTACACATCACACCATCATTCCTCCTATTCGGCCTTCTTGGCTACCTAGCCTCAAGAAGAAACGAAACGCCGTCATCAACGACTCAGTCAAGCTGTACGCATTTGATGTCAGCGCCCCGCCGGACTACCGCCGAGGTGGGTTCTACGACATTACCAAGGACTTCTTCACACCGCCGCGGGGTCACCCTTACTACAGGCTGCCTGCCCGCCTCAAGAGCGTCTACGACAGGCTCGGGCCACGTCGTTACGCTGCATGCGTAGAGGTACTGCAGTATACAGATTGGCCCGCCTGTCCCGACGATAGTTCCTCCATCGTCGATACGGAGGCCGGAGAGGCTGCCGTCACCGCGCCCGCTGCCATCTGGGTCACACAGAGGCCCGAAGCATATGCGGCGCTCGCGGACGCTGTTCACTTCTTCGCTGCTTATCCAGTGCGGCTGGATACACCGCTGAAGAGCACATCGCGCCGCACCACACGCGCAATTGATGAGGTGCGTGTTGTGCTCAAGCAGGCTCCGACAGCGCCCTCTCGCGCGACGCCTGAATGGGGCAGCCAAGTGGAGAAACTCGACTTCGTAGACGAGCCTACACTGGGCCATTATGAGTGGAACACGGAGTACCGCGAGCGCGTCTTCGCGTCGCTCTGTGCACTGATTGAGCGGGACTCATCCACATGGGAGGCAATACGGTGGGAGACTTATGATAAGGTATGCATCCTCTTCTCTTGATCTCTGGAAAGCGCGCTGACGTGTGCTTGGATGTAGTACCTCTCCTCGGTTTCCCTTCCAACCGTACTGCGCTATGACGCCACGCAGCTGCTGTGGTTTGATGCGGGAGCGACAGCGTGGCTGGCCGCACAGCTCTCGCGGGACGATCTATGGCAGGGACTGCGCGGAAAGTGCCACGCGAGCGGGGAGCGGTACAATGACCTTCTTGGAGACCATGTGTCGGTGTGATCTCTCGTAGGGCTAATGTCGTTCAAGTATGCAGGAGTCCCAGTGTAGGAGTAGTGTACAGATAGAAGGTGTATATGCACGACTCGTGAGTTGCAGAGAAGTAGGAACATGAATGCATGATATGTGGCCGTACATGGAACCACCGTCTGATTCTCTACGATCGATGCGCTGAATGGCAGTGCGTTACAAATCAATGCTACACAAGCATATGTACATTTGCGATCGCTGGATGCCCGAGGACCTCCGGAGGCTGCGCTGCTGTCCGTAGTTTCGGGGCCGAGCTTCATCACGTGATCGCATTTATATAACGGCGCGTTGTTTATTGCAAATTCCCACGCATCTCCTACTTCAGACCCTCACCCTGCTGCCCTCTCCGCACCTGAGCTACTCGCGAAACCGTTTCAGACACTCTCCTGACGGAGGAGAACGACATACACGTGGGTGAGTGTGCGTCCCCCATACCCCGCCTTTCGATCACATATGGGCGCTCGACGCGTCGACGCGTCGCATCGTCTTTGTGCCGCCGCTATGACATCACGCGTCGCTGCTGCTGCCGGCCCGCCGCCTATCCAACGCGAGGGTCCCGACATTAATGCTGACCATGTTCCGCAGACGGTCCATACATTCAGTCTGTCATGCCGAACAAGAGGAAAGCCGACGACATCACCAACGACGATGCGGAGGTCTCCGAGACGCCGAAGATGCCTGAAGACGAGGAGGCATACTGGCCGGCTCCTCCAGATGGGTGGAACTCGTCCCTAGGCGAGACACGCAGGGTACATATTTTCCATATGTCTGCCAACAGTCACTTTGCCGTCACATCTCACGGCGCCTTCATCTAGCTACACAAAGCCATGGTCCTGGCTCAGTACCGACTGACGGATGAAAATATCCAATACTTCTCCTTCGAGACCGAACCGTACGTCCCGACATGTTTATAAATGTGGCTCGAGTCAAACGTATACCGCAGCCACGACTTCTACAACGGCTACGTTCACAAGTATCTCGAGCGGGATATAGAAAAGATGGCATGGCAAATTCACGGCGGACCGGATGGGCTATGGCACCTGTGAGTACCACATGCAGATGGGTTTTTCTCGCTTTGCTGACACCGTTTTCTCGGCTAGACTTAGGCGTGCGCGCGAAGAACACACACGAAGTGGCTCGAAGAAGCCGTTTCTATGTCCATACGAGTACACTGCAGGCCGTCCGTTTGACCTCAACTCCGCCTCCCCGCCTGACAGCGATTGCTATGTCATGGGGGACCGAACCTTGATCTCAATCAAAGCCGTACTCTCTTCCTGGTTCTGGCTCGAATGCAATCGCGTTCTCAACCTCACCTTGCGTGACGGTGTCGGGGAACGCCGCTACGGGCAGCCTGCCCATCCCATCACCAAGCGGGTCAACGCCATCATCGCCGCGCAGACGTTCTTCAACCAACACAGTGCGCGCTACTCCGACCGTCCCACAGACCCGCTGGATTTGAAAGACATGTTGGCACCCAAGTCGTATGCGCTCAGGACCATCCGTGGGTTCTTGAAAGAGGCCCCGAAGGTCTCTGCCGACCTACGAGGCACGGACGCGTGGGGCTCGCCCCAGGACCGGCTTCGGTTTGCCAATGGGGACTACGAGTGGGGCCTCGAGTATCTTGCAGAGCTATTCGCAAAGCTCTGTCAGGGAATCACGATCCTCGGGCTTGAGGACGACGGCTGGATGAGCATCCGCTGGGAACTCTATCACAAGGTACGCATCCCGAGCTCGATCTATCTTGCAACCGCATACTGACCCAGATCTTTCGACAGTTTGCCAAATGTGTCGACGGAGGGCTGCGCTACGATCCCATCCGCAAGTCCTGGACGGATCCAGCGGGTGAATGGCTCGAGGGCCATATCAAGCCCCAATCTCTTCCCGGCACCATGCGCGGTCGGTGTGCGGCGGGCATCGAGTATAACAACCTCTTGCTCGTCCTGTATGCGGGTTCCAGTCAACTTCCGGCTTCCTCGCATGCATCGTCTCGAGTTCCGGGTCTCGTCGGTGCACCCGTTGCTGGACCGTCCTCCGCGTGAGCGACGATGACCACACCCTCTTTGACCATTTCTTGGTACGTCGCGCGTTCCAAACCGTTAGGCATGCCGCGTCGCTGACCACGCTTGTTTGTTTGCAGGTATACGGATCTATGATCAAGTAAATCTCCTACATTTCTCGGGCTCGCTATCTCTCTCAGCTATTCCCAACGCTCTACATACCTATTGCTCTGATACGTCGTATTTGGAAAACCTGTATTTGCTAGGGCTCCTCCGGATGTACCCGCGTCCTGTATTGATCTCCATCCCTGACGCTGTTCGAGACCTTGCTACCGATGTATGCCACACACTAAGTACTCAGTACTCACAATCCCCGTATTCAATGTTGTACTGTTATTCAAATTCTGAGCGACGCACCAGCTGGTCACTAGGAACCCGGTTCGCCTCCTCAATCTGCAGTGGCTGGACATCACGACACAGCTGGAGTCGTCCGCCATTGTGGAGATGTCTGAGCTCCGAATGCTCTGCCCGTGGTCATTCAAGTCGGCATCAGCGACTTCCGAGCCACGTCAAGCCCGCTACGCGCGATCACCGAGCTCCTCCCCCCCTCCCCCCCTCCGACTCTGGGTCGTGACATCACTACGTCTGTTGGTCGGTGCCCGTCCGATGTCATGCTCCAGTCTCCGGGCGAGGGAAGAGGCAACGTGCCCCCTCGATGACTGATTCGGGTATGCGAACATATCCAGCGAGGTCGACGATTTCCTTCTGCACAATGATTGCTGACCTGAGGGTGCGTTGGGGTTATGGCACCTGTGAGTACCGCCTTCGGATAACTTCACCTCACATCCCCGACGTCTTTCCTCGGACAGGCTCAGGCTTGCTCGAAAGCAACACGCCCACAGCGGCTCGAGGAAACCATTTCCATGTCCATACGAGTATACCAAAGGCCGCCCCTACGACCTCGACCTCCGCTCTCCACCTTGCTGCGACCGGTATCTTGCCGGAAACCCGATCATGTTCGCGGCGAAAGCAGACCTCCCGTCCTGGTTCTGGCTGGAATGCAACGTCGCTGTCGACCGCGCCCTGTACAACGGTGAGCAGCCGTCCGGGGAACCTGGTTCTGCTACCCGGGAGCGGCTTTACGCCATCAGCGCCGCACAGAAGTTCTTCCATAGACACAGTGCACGCTACTCTGGCCGTCCCGCTCGTCCGATGGACCTGGGACATAGGCTGGGACCCAAGTCGTACGCACTCTGGACCTTCCGCGGGCTCTTGCAAGAGGCCCCGACCATCTCTGCCACCCTCCGAGGCACGGACGCGTCGGGTCCGCCCAGGGACAGGCTCCTGTTCCATGCTGCCAGTGCAGACTGCCAGTGGGGCCGCGAGTACCTCGAGGAGCTCTTCGGAAAGTTGTGTCGACTTGTCAAGGAACTCGGGCTCGAGGACGACGGGTGGAAGAGCCTCCGCTGGGAGATTTATCACAAGGTATAGTACATCCCGCGCTCCGTCCGCTCTCGGCATGTGTACTGATCCTCGTCCCTCAATAGTTCGCGAGTTCCGTTGATGGGGGTCTGCGCTACGATGCCCGGCGTAGATACTGGATGGACCCCGCTGGGGAATGGCTCGAGGGCCGGATAGAGTCCCAGTTTGTCCCTGGGACCATTCGCAGCCGGTGCGCGGACGGCTATGAGTATAACAAGCTCTTGCCCGTGATAGGTGGCACGTTCAGGACGCCGACGCCGGGATCCGCGCGCGGGTCGTCTGGTACTCCCAGTCCTATCCGTGCGCCTGTCGCTGGGCCGTCGTCCGCGTGAGCGACAGCTGCCAATGAGGTTTCCAATGCGCTCTCTCATTGATATTTGGTACGTCCATGGTCTGTTCTTGCTTGTGTGGCGTCACTGACAACGTCTTGGCTGTGCGCAGGTACTTATATAGATCCCGTCGGCCCTTCGAATCGGTTCTGTTCTTCATTCTCGTCTTCCGAGCCTATTGTCATACTACTTAAGTATACTGTCCCCCAAGTCCTCGATCTCGCTTATGTATCTGTTAGCTATCTCTCGCTGCTCTATTTATGTCTTGTTCTGTGTACCTACCTCTCATCATGTGTTGTCGTTCTGCTGTCCCTTGTTCTCGCGATCCTCCCAAGTCGCTACGTATCACATCTCATATAATGCAATTACCCATGTCGATGATGCACTGCGTCTATGCCTTACTACACGGATTCTGGAGGGCGAAGCTGTAAGCTCAGGTAAGTAAATCTGATTATCACCTCATAAGAAAAGCCTTCTATCGCGCGCTTCCTGTCTTGAGCCTGACCCACTCCTCCTCCACCACCACGACCCTCACTGGCGGAACTCTCTTCTCTCCATCTCACTCGGATTGCGTTCCGATGTACTCTACAAGCTCTCTTATGACTCGCAATATACGATGGGTTTTCTGTCCGTCATTGACGGGCCCTCGCGCGCGCTCCGCGGACGACTCGAAGCTGGCCAAGACCACGGTAGCTGAGTGGCCTGAGAGGGAGCTTATGGAGGATCCAAGGATGCCGTCGCAGCTTTAGACTGCTACTGGACCACCCGTCGTTCGTAAGCTCACTTTTTCTCTGACACACTTGCAACCTCAGGCCTCAACTGCTCGATTTTCGTGTCTCTCGGTTCTACTCCTGTGACCCTCTGGCTTTGGCTGGTACATTCGCGTCTCACTGCATCCTGACTGCGCTCTACCCATCGGATTCTGCTTCGTGGCGATAAGGCATTCCCGCACCATATGCACTCCTCCGTCCCATTCGCTGTCAGCTCTGAGGACCCTGTGGTTCGTGTCTTCCGTTGTCCAAGATCCGAGCTCCCGGTCCAGCCATCTTCCTCCCGCCCTCTAAGAATACCTGGCATGCCTTCGTTATCACAGAACCCTTGGACTGACAGACAAGCTCAAGTCTAACCTCAAGAGGGCTCACCGTGATAAGCCTGACTCGCGGTGCGGTACGTTCTTCTCACTCTCCGAGCGGTCGGACACACGGCACCCACGTTTCCTGAGCATTCTCTTCCGTACCTAGGACCTCCGCACCCAAGTATGTTGGACGAACATTGCTGCTTAGGTCCCAGGAGTTCTCATGAATGGTCCAATTGACGGTGAGTGATCTCCGCCGCCAGCCATAGGGCTCACCGCGCAAGACGCACCCGCGCCCCAACTTGTCGCCTTCGCGCGGCTTATTGCCATGCTTCTTGAGTGCGCCACGACCCCTCAAGGCCTCACCCGCCCGCCGTGTGCATTCACTTCCTTCGGCAATGTCACCACCCTCTGCACCTGCAATTGACGTATCGTCTTCTTAGATGCGTCGACCGTGCGGCTCGCGCTTGAAGATACAGGCTCCGAGTTGTAGCGCCTCGGACACGGAGAGGCCGCATACATGCATCCGTCGTGAGGACTTCGCGTCGCAACTGACGATTGTGAGATTGCTCCGCTCTTCCGAGGCCTCAAGTCTTCTGGGAGGTTTTGCGCGATATCTTAGAGCATCATCTGACCACGGCTCGAGCTCCCATCGGCGGTCGTATCTAGCAGATTGCGACCGAGACATTCACGCTTTTTAGGTTTCAAGCAACTTACCAGAGGCTGGGTTCTGCCGGTCCCGGAGCGCCTGACAAATTCATTTAGAACGGTGGCACATTCCGTCGACGGGAGACACGCGCAGTCCGCGCGCAGTGTGACTCCAGCTTCACTCATATTGTTTCTCACCCCGATCACCCATCTTCTCCAATACCCCGTACGCACCCACTCCCCCGAACAACCATCGCGTACCCGCCCCCCCTCGCCCATCCCATATCCTCTGAAAGGGCACCCTCTTCCATCCAGCCAACAGGCACCATGTCGAAGTCTCCCGCAAAGTCCTTGGCGAAGTCTCCTGCAAAGAAGCCGTCTCCCGCCGGTGGACGCAAGCGCAAGAAGTCCCTAGTTGAGCCGCCTGCCGCGCGGTGGCCTACGATCCCCGTGGACACGTTCGGCTGGGATTCGGACGTAGCGGCGACTTCTAAGGTGAGTAGGTGGTCGTATAGTGACGATGAACGGGTTCTGATCCCATGCTCCCAGATTACTAAGGAAGACGCGGTCGAGCTGTACCGCCTGGACGATAAAGAGCTCGAAGGTTTGGACTTTGAGAGGAAACCGTAAGTTGTCCTTCAGATGCTACTGCATACCGAAACGTCTCACCAATTGAGCTGTTAAGGAGAGAGCGAGGCGGGTACTACAAGCAATATGTCGAACGTGAAGTTGAGTGGAGGGCATGGGAGAAGCATGGAGGGCCTATCGGCTTCTGGCACTTGTGAGGGTCTCTTTCCTTCTCCCTTCAAGTTCCTCGTGTGACCCTCGTATGCGCAGCTTGAAGAGGCTCCAAGAGGAGTTCGTCAAGTCCGACGCACAACAGAAGCATTTCGATCTTCCTCGGAGCTACACACTGCGACAGCGATACGACCTATCCAAACCCACGCCGCCCGTCCTCCCCGACCGCTACGTGGGCACACCTAATAAGCTGCAAAGGGTCAAGGACGAGCTGCCCGCGTGGTTCTGGATTGCCTGCAACCTGGAGCTGAACAGGGTCCTCGAGAACGGCGAGCTCCCCACCGACATCGGGGTCCAGCGTTCGACCACCATGAACCGGGCAGCATATTTCTTCAGCAAGAACCCCCGGTATGTAGGGCGTCCTGAGCAGCCGCTTGGTGCGGGGACGTCGCTCGCCATCGGGACGTTGCGGTCGATCTTGCGCTGCGCCCCGTCCGTTCCTGCAGAACAGTCCGAGTGGGGGAAGCCCGTACAGGGGCTCGTGTTCCACCCATCCGAATCGGAAAGCCCTGGTCGCTACCAGTGGGGCCCGGAGTATTTGGACAGGGTGTTCGGCGCACTGTCTCGCCTCATCCAGGAGGCTGGCATTGGCGACAGGGGATGGCGCAGTGCGCGCTGGGAAGTTTACTACAGGGTGAGTTTATACTACCGCTCGCCCAAACTTGTCTTCGACGACTGAGTACTAATCGTCTTCGCTGGCCAGTACGCTGCGAGCCTCAGGACGGGCCTGACATGTGACCCCGGCATGAAAGGATGGTCAGATTCTGCAGGGATCTGGCTCGAGGCTCGCGTCACTCCGGACGAGCTGCAGAAGACCCTCCGCGATGGTCGCGCAGGTATGCAGTATAACGATCTACTTCCGTCGTCGACGTCTCCGCCGGTCGTGCAGACTGCGGCGAACGAGGCCGGCCCTGTCGCAGGGCCCTCATCTGCGCCTGGCTGAGGCTTGACAAGCTATACCTATACTTACCACATCAACTGACTTGGTGACTCGTGAGTGCGGGATGATTTTGCTCTTATTCTGACATTTGCTTCTTGTAGCCGTCTGCATCGTCCATGAGTTATATTCTGTACATATCGTCCTTTGTGGTATCGCTTTTACATCTTACACGGCCTGGTACTACTGCTTGCAGTACTTTCATACTGACCATTGGCTCTCGCGTCGTTGATCCACGCTGCTTATCGAGAGCGAGTCGAAGGTCTGCGGCCATCACCAATGCCCCTTCTGTTTCAACGCTGCAGACCAGTAGTCATGACATCTTTCCCAGTCTCTATGGAGAGGCATAAGTACAAGCAGGTCACAATTCCAAATACTTGTCTCATACTCTATCTACGCAAGCATACATCGGTAGTATACACATCCTCTCCGAGCATCCACGCTCCCCCAAAGCTACAAGTACATACTGCGCATCATGGCAAGACGCGCTCGCCGAGCAGCTCGTCGTACCGCTGCCCGCTCGCACACGTCCCCCGCAGCCGATCGGGCGGCACCTGAACCGACAGCCACTCCGCCGCGGCGTCAGTCCAGGACTCCTGCAGCGCATCGTACCGCACCACCGCGCGCAGCGAGACCGACGCGACGTACTGCAAGCACACACAAGTCAGCACGAATACAGACACTCGGATGCACGTACTCACCTTGTCATACACCTCCCAGCGGACGCCCTCCCACGCGGACGGGTCCCGCTCGATCAGCGCACACAGCGCCGCAAATACACACTCGAGGTACGTCGCGCTCCACCTGTAGTGCCCCGGGGCGGGCTCGTCCACGAACTCGAGCCTCTCCGTCGCGGCACCCCACACGGCCGTCCCGCGCCGCGGTGCAGTGGGAGCCTGCCGGAGAACCGAGCGCACCTCCTCGAGCGCGCGCGCGATCGGGCGGGAGGAGCGCTTCAGCGGGCGGGCTGGACGGGCGGGGTATGCGGCGAAGAACTTTCCTCCTCATCGCTACACATCTATTCCCTGCGCTTGTTCCCAGCGCCAGCCTCTCCCAGCCACGTCCGGTCTCTTTCTCCCTCTCATGTTCCTTCCTTCCCGCACACGCATCTGTATCGTTAGCTATCACTGTACCGTTACGCGCATTCCCTTGGCAGAGTAGGATAGTCTTGTAGCAGTGGCAATTTCGGCCGTGAACGGCCTCATGCCACTATAATATATGAACTTCTCTCTCTCTCTCTCGCGGCGAAGAACTCGACGGCGGTGGCGAGCGCGGCGTCGGCCTCTGGTCCGCGCATGACCGGGGTGGGCGCAGGCGGGACGACCGTAGCTTCGCCCTCGTCTGTAATCTCGACGGTGAACTGGTCGTCGGGCGAGGCGGGCCACTCGGTGTGTTCCAGGGCGTCGACGCATGCGGCGTACCTCTGCGGCCTGAGTGTGTTGTATGCGCTCTTGTGTGCGGGTGGCAGCCGGTGGTAGAAGTGGCCTGGGGGCGGGGTGAAGAAGTCCTTAGTGATGTCGTAGGACCTGCCGCGGTGGTAGTCGCGCGGGACGTGCTCGTCGAAAACCGTGAGCTCGACAGGGTTCTTGGCGACGGCTGTGCGCCGCCGCTTGAGGCTGTAAGGAGGAGGATGAGAGAGGCGGGTGGGGAGAAGACGGAACACACACATCTCAGAAGCCGCTGGGACCTCCATGCTCGGCCCACGCGCGTGCGAGTACGTCCCGCTCCTTGTACTTGTAGTAGAAGTGCCATTCGTGTCCGTGCATGACGCTTGACGGTGCCCTACTCCGTGTCGCAGTGCGTGAACACGACAAGATGGACGTACGTTTCCTGTGTATGCTCCAGGCCCTTGAGGTCCTTGGGACTCAGCCGGTAATCATACAGCGTGTTTCCTTGTGTTATCTTGAGTAAAGAGACCATGAGTGTCTGCTAGCCCACCCGTGGATCTGTAGTGATGACGTACCGTCCAATGTTCGCCGATGGTCGTCAGCCAGCGGTAACGTACGGGGGTCGGAGACGTATCCCTGGCCATGGGAGAGAGCCTGCGACCGGTTCCGGGGGGTGAGGTAGTTTCTTGTATAGTAGATGGCATTCTGCACCGTAGAAATACATCGGTCAGCTCAAGGACGGGACCAGAAGACTTGGGGAAGGAGAGGCAATTGAAGGAGGCACGACGACTCGGACGAGCGACGAGCGCGTCGCGGGTGCCGGGGAATCTGGGCACCCACACTTGCGCTCGGAAGAAGCCGCCATCTCCGGGATCACATTCGAGCTCCGCGCTGCCGGTGCAAGCACACTCGGACTCGGAGTGACATCTTGCTTGCATCTTGCACGAAACACAACTTACCTTCATCTGTGCGTGTTTACCTGGCCACCCTCAGCGGCCAACGCTGACTGCATGGTTCACTTCGATGCCAGCACCTGCCACCGGACTCCCGATGGAAGGACCAAACGTATTGAACTTGCTCGCAGAGTAGTACGCGAGTCCGCGCTCAGCAGCAGCCTGATGTAAGGTTGGTCACTCGTGGAAGAACTTCACCGCCTCCCGGCTGATGTTCGTCACTCGCCGCAGAAGTTGGTCTTCGTCATCTTGCGCATCGCTGCGACACTAGTGTTCTCTACCTCTCCGATGAAGCCGTACCGGCGTTGTTGACGACGACGACGAGCGAGCCGTGCTTCTCTTTCACAGTGGTCAAGGCGTCAGTAATGCCCTGCGGCTGCGTGACGCTGCTCTGCTGGGTCTTTGGCGGTGAAGTCAGAAGACGGCAAGCGGTCGCGACTGCAATGTCGCCGTTTTGGAGCACGATCTGCGTGAGGAGATGTCCGAAGATGAGAAGTACGACCGTCGAGCACCGCCGGATCTGATACTGGCTGACACAAAATTCATCTCGGTGCAGCACACGCTGCGATGGCTTCTGGACCCGCTGTAACTTCCCGGTGGAGCTTGTTACGCAAGTCATCTTGTACTGTAATGCTACATGCGCGTCGTGTTCAAATCCGTCACGTCATGCGCGTGGTCGCTCCGGACCACAGCTCTTCGACAGTGGCTTCTCGGCTCCCTCCGCCCTACCGCCCGAAGACCGTGCCCTCCGAATCCGTGCCGCAGTTACTCATCCCGGTACGTACAGCCACCTCATGTCGCGTTCGAAGGTCGAATTCTGGCTAAGGATTCCTCAGGGATTCAATTATCTCCACAGCCAAACCTGTTGGAACCTCAGACCGTCTCAAGCCCATCCCCTGCCGAGGGTCCCCGTCTTCCGCGTTCAGGCCGCAACCCGCGGATGACTTCGACTGGGCCTATCTTCAGCACCGATGTCGGCGCATGCGCGGCGCGAGGTTGCCTAGGTACATTCTGGCGCGGCACACTCTAGTCCAACATGGACGGTCCGGTTACATGCGGAACGAGAACGTCGACGCTCTCAAACACGTCCGCACGGGAATACGCTGCTGTAGATAAGCCGAGTCGGATTTTCTGACGTTATCAAGGTTGTACGCTTACGACCTTCTGCTTCATTCTCCGGAATAGTTGGTCGGCCCATCGGGATCAATCCAACCGCATTGGAATCCGCCTCGTTGCATCACCCTCGCTGTGTTCAGCATTTGCCGCGGGCCTCGAAAGCGTATCACTTTCTGCATAGCAGTGAACATGCACCCCGCCGCATTCAGACTCGGATCGCATTCCGATGACTGCCCGAGGCGATGCTCAGAGTTCACTCGGACGCTATCTTCTGCCCAACTTGACGGAAGCCCTCGGTGCGGCCATTCTTTCGATGGCGACTCGTCGTGTGTTTCGCGTGCAGCTGATATGTCGTCACAGGACCCTCTGGCCTTGAACGTTCAACGTTCCAGGCTGACCTGTGATGGACCATACCGATTGGGACAGCGTTTCAAAGAAGCAGGGGAAACTTCGAACCGCATTCGTTCACGCGCCGAGGGACTCGTCTTGTTCCTCCGTGTTCGAAGATCCACTGCAGCCCCTTGCCTGGCCGGTGACCTCATTCGGACTCGCCGGCTCAAAAGCGTCGTTCACTCTGCTGCGCAAGAGATGGTCCAGCCAAACGGGACGTCGACGCTTCTAGCTTGCTTCTAGCGCTGTTCCCGTGTTTCAGCAACTTCCCAAAGCGTGGGCTCCCGAACGCTGGACACTTCCTCCGCACCCTGATAGCATATTCGTCACCTCGGAGCGTGGCGAGGATGCTGCGTCTGGCGTTTAGCCCCGCATACGATCTTCCACCGGTCATACAGAGCGGGATATCCTGACTCTCCAGCTCCTAGGAGCAGCCTGCAGATCTCTTTCTCAGCGTCGTCAGGATTCGCAACGCTAGTCCGCGTTCGCTAAGCCGGGTCAGTGAAACCAAGCGTCCGGTACAAATTACTGTGTCCGCGCTCCCAGGACCCTTCACCTAATCTGGGGTGCACCATGCGGGCGGTGGTGGTTCGAAGATGCGGACAAGGCTACATGCGTTCACGCGTCGCGGGAGTCCGCATTCCATTGGGACGATCGCTATCTGCAGTGATATCGCAGGCGTTTCAGGTTCGTGGCCCGTCGCTCGTGCTGCTGAGTATGTCACGCACAACGGGATGTCGACTCGGACACACAAGCTGAATATTGAATGCTTTGAGACGCTTCGATCTGAACTCATCCGGCGGCCGCATTGTCAATCATGGCGGATGCTCCGATGTGCTGATACTGGTGTGCTTCTCCGCAGTTTCTCAAAACGTTGAACCTCAAAGCTCGCTCAACCTGTCTTCCCGTTCAGTCCAAGGGCAACGTGTTGCATCTTTGCAGGGTACCCAGAACGAAGCAACTCTTGGAGCGCTCGCTGCATCATGTCGATCGGCCTCCTCTGGCGTCCCATGTTCCATGTTCAACATACAATGCACGCCCGAATAAGGTCAACATGCGTCAAGTCTCTATGTTGTGTTCCATTTCCGTCCTGACACGCGCCTCGTACATCCATATTGCGGCAGCATGCTCTCTCATGCCATTGGCAGCCATTCACACCACCTCAGATCTGCGCCCACTGTATTGGGCGGCATTTGCGGTTTGCCGCGGCGAGTGACATGCGACGCCATTCGCACCCGGTCGCACGCCGCACGCGCAGTCGCAAGCCATCCACTGGGCTCGCATCCTACACAGCCGCAATCGCCGCCGAGAGTGTCACGCCGCAGCGCGACCGCAATTCCACTCGAGAGGCTTCCCTTGGATAGGCGACACGAGATCGCAAGCATACATACTTATGTGGCCTTGTGTACATCGCATGCACTTGGCCGTTGACGTCTTCCAGGGTGTGGCGCGAAAGGCGCGGAAGGGCTCGAAGGCTCGTTGACCTCCAACGGCGGGCATGACAGATAACCATCGAATGCGGCGTCCACATCATTAAACATAGGACTCGCCGCCGAGCGCCATCAGTACTCAGTGTTGTTGCCGTGAATGACCAAGTTACCGAAAGACTCCGAGCAAGCGTCCCACGGCCGCACCATGCTTCTTAGTATTGCCCACAGGTTCCACACCACCCACCATGCTTTCCTCCGCCCTCGCAGCCCATCCTGGTAGTATGACTGTACCGCGGTCACGTAGCTGTCCAACCGTTGCGGCAACATGCAGGAATTGGTGCTCGCGTTACTTTTGAAGCCAGGTTCAAGCAGCTTCCGACACGCAGCCTCGAGGGTCGAATCCGAAGCAAGTTGAATTTGAACATACTGTATGGCATACTGCTTTGGTTAGACGTGTCACGGGAGGGGCTTCGATGTATATATGTACTTGTCCGACATGATTATGAGGCTGCCGCGAACGGTCGCTCAGCTGTCTCCTCTCCCACCATCTGCTTCGCACACCTCACCCCAGTCCAGAAAGACTACTAGTACTGGTGAGTACCCGCCCGTCAACGCTGTGTGGAACTTGGAAGTTGGGGCGGAGGAAATGCCCGTCTAAAAGCGGCAAGTGCGTCCGTTGGATTGGGAGGAGGCGCCACCGCCGCCGGAACGCGTCGCTTCGCATCTCCCTCTCCTCCCCCTCCACGCAGTTCCATCCTGTTCCGTCTCTTCGAACACTGTACAATAACAGGGCGGTCGGAGCTTGAACGCTTTCTGGCAATGCGACCGATGAATCTGTCCGACATCACAGTCAAGCTGACAACGACGACACTCACCCCGGTGCTGTGTAGATCGTTGACACCAGCCATCCAATGCCGAAGGACGCTTCTCCCAATAAGAGCAAGCAGACCGGTCTCGGAGAATGGCTGAGTACGCCCGGAGGCAAGGACCCCAAGGCGCCACGGCGCGACACTTTTGGTTGGAACACGGGGATTACAGACGATATCATGGTGAGTCTACCTCTACTTATCGCATGTCCGCCGGACCGCCATGGCTCATTCATAGTTCTTCAAGCTGCGCCAAGAACTTATCGAAGAGCAATATGGATTGAACTGGACCCAACTTAAGGGAGTCAAATGCGAGGAGACCATTCAGTGAGTACCTTCACGTCTTTCAGGAGAAGGTCTGCCCCGCAACACTCAGTGATCCTTCTGCCGTCCGTGTCGTTGCAATTTGTGTATGACTTTCCCACATGCCGCTGCTGTCATCCTACGCATGCCTTCCTGGACTGGAAATTGGCCGTCCAAGTAGACGCAGCAAGTGACCGCTCTGAGTCTCGTCATAGGACGTCGGCTGACTTCCTCCCTTTACCAGCCGAGGCATCAAAGGTCGTCGCTACTACGAGAAAGCGGTTGAGTGGCGTGCTTGGGAGATACACGACGGGCCAGTCGGCCTCTGGAATTAGTGAGTGTGCTACATTGCTCCGTTCCCACTAAGTACCACACTCCTCAACGTGCACGGTGCCCAAGTTTGAAGAACAGGCTCAAAGAGCAAGGAGAGGCGACCTTTCATCCACCGTTCGACTACCGGAGCGGGAAAATCTACGACATCTACCTCGATAACCCCCCAACCCTCCCAGACCGCTACTGCCACGGCTCATCGATCCTCGCGAGCTGCAAGTCTCGGCTCCCGGCGTGGACCTGGGGCAAGTGCAACGACGCGCTAGACGACGCGCTGTCGCAAAGCAAGTTTGAGTTTACCCTGGAGGGCGAGCGTGAGCAGGCGATGCTCCGCGCCGTCGACTTCGTCTGCGCCTACCCCGAGTATGCCGCGCGGCCGGCGGACCCCACAGAGGAGACCCCACGCGTTCAGGCTCTCCTTGCGACGCTCCGTTGTGCGGTGCCGCCGCCCCCGGATCCGGAGGATTGGGATGTGGTCCTCCAGCCCGCCTCGCACACGCTCGACGTGCGCGCGGATCGCTTCGACTGGAGTGCGAAGTATCTGGAGGAGGTGTTTGCCGCCCTCTTGGAGGCCATCGAGGAACACGGGGACGAAACAGAGTATTGGAAGACTATCCGCTGGATGGTCTATGACAAGGTGCGTCGTCTCTCGATCCGCCCGACCCGCCGGCTCACGCATATATGCGCGTTCGCAGTATGCGAGCATCTTCGCGCGCGGCCTGCGGTACGACCGGCTCTCGAAGACGTGGAGCGATGGGGCTAGGGAGTGGTTGCGGGGTAGGATGCACGAGGACGCGCTGAGAGGCAGCTTGCGTGGGTTGTGCGAGTCTGGCAGGAGGTATAACGAGCTCCTCCCGGATCCGCGTGCCAGTGCGCCGCCGTCGTCTGCTTCGCCCGCACCGATTGCGGTACCGTGGGCGGCGTCGAGCTCCACGGCGGTTGCTGGGCCGTCGTCTGCTCCGTATTGATCTTGGCAGGTCGGCCGGATCGCTGTAAAATAGGTGAGTTGGTTCTTCCCGGCGCGCATCGAGCTACAGGCTGACGCTCTGTTATGTCATGCAGTCTCTCTGTATATCTGCTCCTCCTTGCTTTCATGTCCTCCTCTATCATCGACATGCTGCTGTACATGTCTCACGCATATCCCCTCTCGCCGTCCTTGCCATCCGTTTTCTCCTTGCTCTTCCGGCCATCGTGTACATATTGTAGCTGTATCCTTGCAATGCCTCATTCAGGCTGTTGTGTAACATACCTCGGAGTTGTGCGATGCGCATCCAACCGACTTCAAGGGCAAGACTGCTCGTGCGTTCTCACTCTGTGCTTGCAACAGCATCGTCAGAACTCACGTTATCTCCACTATGTAGAACATCATTGGCACGTCGACGTCTGCTCGATGCCCCCGGCTCCGTCTTTCCTCGTCCGCTCCCACCGTGCGCTCCTCCGTCCGGTACGTCACCTTCTCTCATGAAACCACTGCTGACATACTTGCTCCGTTACCAGTATTTGCGCATTCGAATCGGACCTGGCCGTATGGCATGTGCGCCGTGCTCAATGCCTAGAAGGTCATACATCATTATGGTGCGTATGCTTCGTCGCTCCTTCCGCTTGACGCGCATCGACTTCTCTACTCATTTGTCCCGCGCTACTCCGTCTATAGCCCGTGTCTGTGAAGCGCGAACACTCTGGACTCTGACTCCGCCCTACAGGCAGAATCGACCTGACGGCGGTTCGAGGTGTCAAAGGCGGTGACTGCGTGCCTGGCTTGACAAATACGCTGTCACTATCGACGTCGTCATTGCCCCGCTGTCCCACTTAGCTGTCGTTGTCAAGTCCGACTTCACATCGACAGATGTACGCTGTTCATGATAAGAGGTGGGTTGTTGCTGGAGGCTGTTCCATGACGGTACTTATACTAATTGCGCGCCGCCGACAGTAGACGCTTTTGACGTCCATATCTGCCAGACCGCTGCGGATACTCATGGGCCGCTCATCGCTCGTCCATCATCCCCTCACGTACTCTCATATTACCGCCTCCGACTTGCCTGTGGCCCGATGCCGAAGGACGCTTCACCCAAGAAGCAAACCAACCTCGATAAGTGGATGCCGCTGGGCAGGCCCGCAGGCAAGGCTCCGAGGACGCACCAGCGGGACACATTTGGCTGGGAATCGCGTATACCAGAGGGAATCACGGTACGCTAGCTGCGACCTAGCCCCTGCTATGATGTCTTCTCAATCCTTGTGAAGCTGGGCAAGAAACTCATCAGGGAGCAATATGGCCTGATGGCATCCCAGCTGAATGGGGTCGCACGCAAGGAGGTGATCGTGTGAGTACTGTCTGAGTTCGAGTCGTATCGTGGTTACTGACCATGCCCTTCACCCTTGCCAGTTACGGGAACAAGGGGCACGTCTATTACGAGCGCGCGGTCGAGTGGCGGGCTTGGGAGACATATGGCGGCCCAGTCGGTCTTTGGCATCGGTGAGTTATCACACTTTCTTCTCCTCAGCGAGACATTGCTCATGATAAATGGAGACTAAGGCAGGACCTCTCGAAACATATCGATCAGCACGGCGACACTTCCGACTTCCTGCCCCCGTATGACTACCGAAGCGGGGAGCTCTACGACGTTTTCCTCAACGAACCACCGCGCCTCCCAGACCGCTACTGCCATGAGTCGCCGACGCTCGTACACTGCAAGTCCCAGCTCCCAGCCTGGGTCTGGGATGAATGCAACAAGGTGCTCGATGATGCGCTCTCGCAAACCAAGTTCAGTCTCTCCCTCTCCGGCGAGCGCGAGACGGCGATGCTCCGCGCTGTTGACTTCGTTCTAGCCTACCCAGAGTACGCAACCCGGCCTGCCAGTCCGCTCGAGATGACTTCGCGCGTCCACGCCGTTGCTGCGACGCTCAATTGCGCTGTGTCGCCTCCCCTAGACTCTTGCGACTGGATGAGTACGGCCTCCGAAGTCGGCTCGTACACGCTCGAGGCCCGGGCGCACGGCTTCGATTGGAGTGAGGAGTACCTCGAGGAGCTCTTTGCCTCCGTTCTGGACGCGATGCAGGAGCACGCAGCCGAGCCCGACTTTTGGAAGAGCCTCCGGTGGTTGCTATACGACAAGGTGCGTTGCCTCTCTCCCACGTCAATCGTCAAGCCGTCGCCGCTCACCTATGACGCATGTCAGTATGTCGGCCTCTTCGCCCGCGGTCTCCGGTACAGCCGTGAATTTAAGACTTGGAGCGACGAGGCTAGGGAGTGGCTGGAGGGGAAGATGCATGGGGATGTGCTGCATGCGAGCTTGCGCACCACGTGCAAGTCCGGGATGAAGTACAACGAAGTACTGCCAGATTCGCCTATCGCTGCGCCGCCATAGTCTGCGCCTCCCGCTTCTCCCTCGTCGCCATCGAGCCCCGCCTGTATTGACCTTCGTTCGTCTGTGTCTGGCGGCTGGAGGCGTGCACTTGAGTAAGTTCTGCAACTCACCTCCTAGAGTTCGATGCCGTGCTGACACGATGTTGTTCCGCGATGCAGTCGCCTGTTTGTCGTGGTCGAGGGCTTCATGCTAGACATATATGTCGCTGTTCATTGTTCGAAAGCAATGTCACGCCGCTCGAAGACGACAAGTGGTCTCAGGTCCTCTTGAAGGCCATCAAACCGCAGGGCCGCAAAGGCCGCAAAGTTCAGCGGGGGCGTCTGAAAGCTCATACGATCCACCAAGGTACATCGTCCGCGTCTGCTCTGTTCTGCGCTTTGTGCTTTCGTCGTGTACTCCCTCACCGCTAAGACATTTGCCCAAAATGCCAGGTGTATGTAACTCGGACCTGACTGCGCTGTCGCACAGTGCTCGATCTGCTTGCTCTACAGAGTTTTGGCTTGTCATTCACAGCGCATCGAAGTCTGTCATTCTCGGCCAGCCTGCGTGAGAGCCGAAGTTCGAGATGTTACAGCGCTGCAGCTGACGACGGGCGCAGCGCCCGGACGTTGTCGTCCGACTCTGGTTTCCTCCCTCCCGCTCAATCCGCCACGTCTTCTTACCCTACTTCGCGCACTCTCAAGGTGGTTCAACTGTCCGTTGAGGAACGACCATTGCGATGGCAGATATGGATCCGGGGTTCGCTGGCATACCCCGACTGAATCCCATGGACAGCGGGGGAGGGGGCACCGGGACAGCGCTGCCGCATCTGGTGAGCCAATTCTAGACTCTTTGTGACATATGTGTTTCTAAGCTACCACAGCCCATGCCGGAGTCTCAGAATGATACAGATGACCCCTGGTCTCGTGGCGCGAAGCTCAGGGCATACTGGGAGTCGCGGAAGACCTTCTTCACCGAAGAGCAGCACAGGCAGGCCTGGGAGGCAACCGCTGACATTGTGAAGAAGGCTAGCGATGAGATGGTAGAACGATGGAACAAGGAGATCGATACTCTCCTTGTCTACGTGCGTCTGTCACAATCTTGGTATCAACGTACATAGCTCATTTACTCAACAGGCCGGACTTTTCTCCGCAATCCTCACCGCATTCAACGTCCAATCCTATCCGCTCCTCACTCCTCCTCCTCCGGATCAAGTCCTTCTGGCGTTGCAGCAGATATCCTCCCAGCTCAGCAGTTACTCCGTGAGCTCGTCCTCCGTCAACGCCACCTACCCTGCCTTCAACCTGCAACCATCATCCCTATCCCCTCCCCCGGAGCGATGGGTCGTCTGGCTCAACGCAGTATGGTTTGCAAGTCTCATACTCAGCCTGTCGGCGGCCTCCGTCGGTATCATGGTGAAGCAGTGGCTTAACCAGTACTCCTCCTGCCTCTCCGGGAGCTCGCAGCACATCGCGCGTCTGCGTCAGCACCGCCTGAACAGCTTGCTGAAGTGGCGTGTTGGCAGGATCATCGCATTTCTGCCTATCCTTCTCCAGATGGGCGCGGTGCTCTTCTTCGCCGGCCTTCTCGTCCTCCTGTGGGCTCTTCATCACACCGTGGCGATCGTTGCAAGCACTCTGGTCGGCGCTCTGGCATTCTTCTTGGTAGGGACCATCGTCATACCGGCATTCACCAGTGATTGTCCCTACTATGGGAGCGATAGCGTTGACGACGGCTGTAGACAGACGTCGTGTATCCTCAGTACGCAGCTCAAGGTAGTGAGCAAGACTTCAATTCTATACCTG
>WJSG01028443.1:0-13191 GCA_016618145.1 Sanghuangporus lonicericola | reverse complement strand
CCGTGCCTCACTATGTTCCCGCTCCTCTCACCAAAGAGGACTGTAAGTACCATATGCCACGGTGATTGAGTAATTGGGCTCATAGCTGTGCTCTAGTAGAGGTGGATCTCTAGCGGCAAGGGCGGCGTTGTAGTGTGAGGTGGAGCTTATCCAGTAATAGAGTGAGAAGGGAGAGCTCGGTTCTCCGGGAGGGGTTATGAGCACCGGTTCACTGACATGCGCTCCAGGTTGAAACATCGGGGCCAAGAGCGGCACATCTACACCAGCTCCTATGTCGAATCGGAGAACTTGTACGTGGATGCACTGGATTTCACCCTGTAGAGGTATGCGCAACGCGCGGACAGAACGGGGCTGGCGATGTTAGTTCAGGATAGCAGAAGGCACAGGCAAAACATACAGTTAGGGCCATTGGAAAAGATGCAGGAATTTAGGGGGGGGACGACGTACAGTTATGTATAAAGTACAAGCTAGCGACTGTGGATACGGTACATGGAAGTAGACGGGGCGATGCACGGAATCAGACGGACGCATTCTCCGCCCGATCAACTGCGGAAGGAGGAGGGACAGGGGGGAAGTACGACTCTCGAATCATTTGCTGCCATTCTTGGGGTGTGGCATTAGTCGCTGCTGTAACGGATTGCGATGTCGACGGGACGGGGGAGGAAGATTGTGGCAGCAAGTGCGATGAGAGGGTGATGTTGGCGCGTGCCTGGATAAGTAGCATCAGTGAAGAGTCGATGTTGAGCGCTGTGACGTGAATAAAATTCGTACCTTTGCTTCAGCTGCTGTACACAGCCGAGTGATGGAGATGGGGATGAAGTGGACGTCGACACGCATGCGTCTGTTCTGAAAGGTTGTGACGATGTCCGGGACGACTTCCACTTCGACGAAGTCACCGCGACGGAATTGCACACGTGTTGCGGGGAGGAGGCGGGTGCCGGTAGATGCTGGGGCTCGCATCTTGATGGTGGAAGTGACTGCCCACTGACGAGCGATCTTCGCAGCGAACCCACGAGGGTCGTCGTGAGCATGGATGGATGAGGAGACCACTGGAGAATCATTCTGGATCTGCAGAGATATCAGTCAGCGTGACGATGGACAGGGGTCAGCGACCGAGGGTACCTGTGTGAACACATTGCTTCTGAGATGGATACCTGGTCGGCTGTCGACAGGGACGTCTAGGACAGCGTGATCGAGGGAACGAACGACGACTTCCTTGATCATGTTGAGTACATCCTTCTGCATGTTGAATGGTCCGTCACATCCGCCTGAATCCAGGACGATGGAGCGAGTCGCTTTGAAGACGGTGTTCTCTTTACTGTTTTGAGTCGAAACGGTGAGAAGAGGGGATGATGTCTACGAAACGCTGTCACGCACCCGCCCCAGTTTCCGAGAGGGTCGATGTGGAAGTCTTTGAGGAAGCCTTGTACTTTGATGGAGAACGTCTCCGTCGGTGCTTCGAGTTCTGGTTGATAGTGTACGACATGGCGACGAGCAGGGTCAGAGTAAGGCATGTTAAGGGGATCGACTGTGATGAAAGTACACAGAGCGTCGAAGGAAGGGGTGATTGTAGTCCACAACGGCGCAAGATGATCATGTTCGGTGTCGCCTTGAAGCTTCCCTATGCCACCAGGCCAGAGGTCACGCACAAACACTGAATGATCGACAGCTGTGGCATATGACAGAAAGTATGAGTGTGCGAGATGGGGTTCGAGCAACGCAATATACGCACAGTATGGTCGGGACATGATGGCACAACTTGTGCGGGGCAACGGTGGTAGAGGTTCGCACGACACGGGGTTGATGGAGGTTGTCCGTGATAAATTCGTACTGTGGGAGGAGCAAGCTATCATCCAGCACCGACAGCGGAGGGATGTACGCCGTACGATCGACACATCTGGACCTGCAATGTTGTCATGATGAGGAGGGGCCAAGACGTTCCGTCGCACGTAGAATGGTGAAGTGGCACAGCATGGCGGATGCGTATAACAGAAAAGGCAAGGTAGAACAGGTCGAGCGGATTGCAATGATACCCGCTGCGGGTCTTTTGGAAGCAGAGAGGCACAGTAGGCGGAATGACGGAGGAAAGTATGCGGGATGACGAACATAGGCGGGATGACAGAGGGCAGCACGACGGAACTGGGCGGCAAGCAGCAGGTGGGCGTCATCATTTTGGTGCGCCCGGGGATCACGGACTCTTCGTTCAGCGCTGGCCGAGTTCATGTGGCGCGAGTTGTCGGTTCCTGCAAGTGTGCGTCTTCTTTAAGTACCGTGGCGAAGAGAGGGAAGAAGTTTGTCTTCGTCTGTTCCTCCAACATGTCTACACACGTGAAGCGCAAGGCTGACGCAGTCGTCAAAGGATCCGTGGCCAAGGTGGCACGGACCGGGTTGATCTCCAAGAAGAAAGAGTGCGTGTAGCGATTCACCGCAATTTCTGTCTCATCCTCGCTGACTACCATATGCTAGCTCCGATATTACAGAGGACACAGGCACCGAGGGTGGTGTGGCACCTGAAGCGGAGACAGAGATCCGGTGAGCACTGTTACATGTCAATTGGGGGAGAGTTCAGTACTGATAAGTTTATGGCAGATCTTTGACCACCGAAGGAAGCGACATCACCGAGGACGCAGCCAATGTCCCAAAGGTCAGTTACTTTGCATGGGGTCAGAAGAAGTGGACTGCTCAGCTCAGGCTTGGTGGACATAGGATGCCGTCATTGAAGCCGGCCGCGTCACCGAGGTTGACAAGGTATTGCAGCCGATGAAGGGAACTGACGGTGTCGACTCGGCGGACGTCGCAGATGGTGAAGGTCATGCGAAGCAGATGAAGTACGTCTCATTTCTATGTCATCTGTCAGCGTGCTAATCATGAGATGACACATTAGTAAAAATCGAGCACCGTCTCCGGAATGGGTCATCAGTCCTAGCGGTGCGAAGTTCCCGCAGAAGTTGCTTGGGTGAGTGGTCAGTGATTGTGTTCCCAACGCCAGAGCTGATATGTGCAAGTGCAGGCGACTTTCCGACTTGTTCAGCTTTGAAGATCCGGGCACTGATCGGTTTTACATTGGCCTTGGACCTCAGGAGTTGTCCTGGGGTCGAGGAGAGATGGAATCGTACTTGTGCCGCGCGGGCACGAACAACTCCGTATTGTGGTGGTGGGTGGCTGAACTCTCCAAGGACTTCTTCCTCTGCGCCCCGGGGGGCAACCCATCGACGTCGATTTCGATGAATGTGTACCCCATCCGCGACAGCGACGACGGTACACTTCGAAGGCTTTTGCGCGATAATCAGACGTATGCGGGACCAGGATGTGAGTCAGTTCGTGGCAGTTCAGCAAGCAAATATTGATATTTGAATGTCTGAAGCTGCGATTGATACACCGACTATTCGCCTCAGCCGGCGCACGTACACGGAATCGAGGTCCAAGAAGCGCGTAGTGAGTGTCCAATCCTGCGGTGTTGTTTAGCTTTTAACCGCTGTCGCAGCCGTACGTGTTCAAGGACATATTCGACGGACGCGTGGCAGTTGGGCTGAAGAGCGCGATGAAAGACTATCCGGTGGACGAAGTCGGTCGAGGCGACTTACTTCTGCTCGAGTGCTACGTCACCCGGTATTGGTGCGATGACCAGGGTAAGGTCGTTTATAGCGGTGGATGGAATCGGTACAGATCGTCGTTGGAATTCCGATACATTACCCTTCTGCGAGAGGGGGAAGATGTCGTCGTTCAAGAGCCTGTCATTGACGATTCGAACATGAAGCGGATGTAGTTCAGGCCTTGATGTATATAGCCATTGTTGCGTAGCGTCCGTCCGGTGTCACGAGCAAATTGACATGTTCCACATTATTTTCCGATGAGCAAAAGCGTCCGGTTGTTATACCGTCGTGAAACCAAACCATACTATTCGGTGAGATGTATCTGCACGTGAAATGTTGCGAGCCACTGTAGAGGACACCTGCAAGCTTGAAAGCGGCGGGAGGTTGGTTCGAGATCGGCAGATGAATGAGAGGAGATAGGGAGAGGCGGGGATAGTTTGGAGAAGAGGGAAAGATTTCCATAATGAAGACAGGCGGACATGACGTGAAGGTGACTCGTTCAATAGTGCGAGAGTGGCAGGCAGTGCATCGACTGGGTTGGGGTGCAGCAAGAAGGGAGGTCGCGCAGTCACTTGCGGTGAGTCTGGAGGGGACCGCTCCGGTTCTCCATATAGACGGATATGCAGACCAGATGAAATGCGAGATACTGCGGTGCACGGTTTGTTCGGCATGGTGACAGGACGGACAGACCAAATTGGAATATCCGTAGGGCATTAGCGACGACAACGCCAGTTTGACGACATCGAATATGAGCGCGTTCCGAGAGCCCCATCGGGGGCAGCTATCAGAGTTAAGTGCTGCAAGGACGGTTCGCATTGCATCGCGTGCTACTTCAAGCGAGGCGGAGTCATGTTCTGCGGAAATAAATGCAGCCGCCAGGTCTCCGGTTGTGGAATTGATATCAAATATCGGGTGGTCGGAGTAGTCTGTAGAAATATTGAAAAGCACTGTGCACAGAGCGTCGTATGCGCAGCTGTAGTTTACGCTGTCCCATTTCAGTCCCAGTCGTCGGTCTGATTGGGGCAGCGCGGCCGAATTTGTTGACACAGCGAGAGAGGCGGAGGGAGACACTGACTGGAATGTGTTCCTTTTGGCATGTTTAGGAATGGGAAGGTTTGTGATAGACCTCTTGCGTTTCAACGGGGATTGTTTGTGGGTGGTGGTAGACTGATGGATGGTGCTAGTCTTTTTTGCGCTATGTGGAGACAAAGACCATACGGGAGGTTCTTCAGGAGGTTCCAGAGAAGAGAGCGGTTCGTTGGACCAGTCAAGAGCAGCAGGGACTGAGCAGGGTACATGTTGTGGCCCCATTAAGTCCTGATAGGAGCGGATGAGAGAGGCTCGTGTAGTTCCAGATACAGTAGCGGATAACTTTCCCTCGCACCTGAGACGAGTTATCTCATTCAGAATCTCAAGTTCTCGGAATTCTCGGCGAAGTGCTCCTGAGAGTCCGCCGGTGAGTTTCGCTCGATCGATGCGACCTATAATGTATGTCCCGTCGTAAGAGGAGGTCCGAGAGAGACATGTGTATATAGATTGACAGGTGAAGCACTCCGTGATATGGATGGGATTGACGGGGCGTGTACGGCCCTGTGAATTGAAGTCAGACATTCCGAAGTTTAGGAGAACACGGACTTGCCGGCGTTGAATGGTGAGTTTGTTGTCATCGCGGAGAATGCATTCCGCGTCCTCTTTGCTGGTCGCAATCGGAATGACATTCTCAGGAAGCCCCGGCAGTTGGACGGACCTTGGTGGGGATATTAGTACAACGTGTCCAGAACCTCCAGTCCATCCAGGTCAGGATGCGGAGAGCTGTCCCAGCCGACAACAGTGCCTTCAGCACCGTTGGTAGCGCACAGTTCAGTTGCTTCGTTGTGCTTCAGCATGACCGGCATACCTCTGCAAATTGGCAACACGCCAGGTATTTGATCGGTCGCACATGGTTTGAGCTGCCAGAGAAGTTGCTGCAGTGGGGATATAGTTCGGTTAGAGGTTGTAAGGGTTGTGTTTGGCTGGCGGTTAGCCATTCTCTGTTCGTGACGTACAGAGTGATGTTCGACAGCCTTGGAGGACCACCGATCAATGGAGTGGAAGTAGCAGAGGACTTGGCCGGTCTCTTCCGCAAAGCGCAACGCCCCAGTTTCGTTCAACATGTCACGGTGTGCATTGAGAGGGGTGACAATGGATACGTTACGGAGATGTGGTTGCTTGAGCACGTCCCGAGAGAGACCGATACCAATGGTTCGGCTTTCGAGGAGATCGAAGTCATTAGCTTTACAACGCTTGTACCGTACATTCTGAAGTGTCTCTCGAAGTCGAGCATCATGTTTGCTCAGTCCTCGTTGGCGCATATTCACGCAAAGAATGACTACAGTGGTGAATGTGTGCCAAAGAGCTTTCCCCATGACAATCCGTTGCGACCGGAGTGTCAAGCCTTCCGTCCAAGGTCCCACAGAGGCGCTGTACAATGAGTTTTGACCTTTACCAGGAGGGGCTAGTTGGGCAAAGTCACCGGCAAGTATGACACTCTTACCTCCAAAGCTGTGGTCAGACACCTGTAGAGCTCGGCCTTTTTGAGTACTGATACGGTCTAGTTCAAAGCAGGAGGTCATGGATATTTCATCATAGAAAAAGACATCAACGGCTTCAATCCGGTCACGTACCTTTGCTAGGATCGTAGGACTGGCAGCTTTGTCATGGTTGGCATTTTGTTTCGTAAAACCGAGGACGGAGTGATATGTGGATCCCGCAACTTGAGCAGCTGCTGAACCCGTAGGGGCCATGATGAGGAAACGGTGAGTTTCTGCTCGCCGAGTGAGAAAGTCGACTGTGGCGCGAATTACGGTGGACTTACCAGTGCCTCCCATTCCTCCCAGATACATGCGCAGAGGGGGTCGATTTCGGTGGTGCAAAGTCTCCGCTATGATCAGAAATGCCCGCTCTTGTTCAGTGTTCAAAGTGAACCGGTCAATTACCTGGTGCAAGATCTGGATCATGGGGTCCTGAAGAGCTACAGGGATTTCTCGGTGATTGAAGAATGAGAGATCGGCAAGAGAGATCACCCGTACTTCCCCCGGACGATAAGTCGATTGAGGGACGGGACGAGTATTGCCACCTTGTTTGACGGAGTTGGAGAGCTTGTTTTGCATGGCGTCATCTTTGGCAGATGTGAGGACAGCTTTCCAGTAAGCAGGGTCGTGCTGCGAGGAGAAGAATGGTTCAAGCAACGGAGGAGTGATGGTTTCCCTGCCGGGAGAGCTATAATTCAGTTCATTCAGCAAGCTGTGCATATCATGATACAGGAAGTCCAGACAACTAGTTTTTTTCCCCGGTCTCATGTTGGCGATGGACTGAGTGCTGTGTTCGATATTGGAGTCTACAAAGTCATCGTCGAGTCCTTCATAGTGTGACGATGTAAGCAACTCAGCAAAAGAGTCAGACTCAAAGGGAAGCAGCAAAAGCTGCCGAGCATCTGCACGCCTGACTGCAGCGAAGTCGTCGCGGGCATCTTTGCATTCATTCAGAACGGTCATATTTTTCATCACTCTGAGATGGTTCGCGGTAAATGTCGTGCGCTCAAATACGGTTTGCCAAGGTTCATGTGCGGGATTTAGGAGGTGTCCAGAACGCCATCCAGAAGGACTGAAGAGCACGAGCATGGTCAGGTAATACAGTTCCGGGTTCGCTTTATCGGGTCGAGGCAGAGCACCTCCTACAAAGTTGAGCGTGTATGGGATCTTGCGAGCAGATATCCTGAACATTCCATGAGTGGCATGTTGGGGGTGGCCTTCAGTGAAGAGACCGATGAAGTCATTCGGATCAGAAGGTGTACGTACTTGGTTTTCTGACAGGTCCTCCTCGAGATCGTCTTCCGGAGGACGGTGTTTTGGCTTGCGCTTTGGAGCCTTCCCTGGATCGGAACATGAGAGGAAGTCGTAAAGAGTCCAAGTTTCCATAGAAAGTGGACGATAGAGATAGTCATTTATGCGGGCGAGCGCTATAACACCGTCATCTTGACGGGCAACGACGACGTTGTCGGGACCTGGCTCTTCCGCATGTACATCCTTTGGATCAGGAATCTGTCGTCGGATATGCTGTACGTAACTATGCCAGTAGACCGTTTTGAATATCCTATTTGTATAGTGATCAGGATAACCAAGCAGATATGCGCAGATGAAAGGGGCACCCAAGTCGGACTTGCCCGTGAGTCCATTCACCATACGTGTAACCAGTGAGCGAGCAGTGTCTCTCGTCGTTCCGGGAAGGGGAGGAGTATCATCGTACGCTCGGAAAACTTCTCGGACAGTCTGCATGATTGTTCGAGTGTTCAAGGTGGGCTTTGTGATGTAATCAGTGACATATGCCACAATGGCACGGACTTGAGTACCGGATAACAGGCAGGTAACATCAGAGTTGCACCGCAAGAGAAAAGACAGGAGCGGATTGAAGGTGTTGATCCAAGGTTCTGTTTTTTTAAAAGTAAGTGCGCCAGTATCGTCGACTTCTGTACTGTCCTGAATAGGTCGAGGGAATCGAGCCCGACATGGCTCGTCTTTGCGTTTCTTGCAACCTTTTCGGTGCTTCGAGTCGTGTCGGTTAGAAAGGAAAACTACGTGATCTGCGTCCTGTTCCATAGACTGAACCCAGTCAATCTGATTGCGGGTGGTAGTGTCTGGGAGAGGACAACGTGGTAAACACGTAACGGGATCTCGGAGCAAGAGGTCGTCATCGACGTCAAAGTTCTCACCTTCAGAACTTACAGAGTGAGTGGAATTCATTGGCAACAGACGGGCTCGTACCTGCGATTCGGACCCTGTCGCATAGTCCCCTTGATGGCAAGATTCGAGCCAGCTGATGAGTCTTAATTTAAATTGGTCGTCTGCCAGAAGGGCATTCCGCATCTCTTGAGGGCTGAACACATTTCTAATCCATATGAGCATGTGCAGGTGGAGCGTCAACCGACCTTGTTGTTCAACGGTACCATAGTACGCTCCTGTGTGGCCGAACAAACCTGGTTTATCACTTCCCGAGCAGAGAACTTCAGATATAAATGTTCTGACCATGAAGTCGTGGAAACGGGCGCATGCGACCGGATTTTCGGCGATCATACACATACGGGCTTTGCTAGAAGGAAGCATGGGATCCGCAACATCCAGGTTGAGGGGCTGTCCGCATAGGTAGATGCACAATGGGTGTTTGAAGTCAACAGGAGCGAATGTCACAAAAAACAAGGGCATACCTTCGGACATGATCAGTGACTTCAGCTCATTTCTCATGTACTTTCGGCTGGCAAGGGAGCCATCGACATGTCCCGCGACGTAGTCGAGGTGACTGAGAAGCTCGAAGCATGCACGCTCAGCATCATCTTGGGGAGTAACGTAGCGCACATCGACACCTCTAGAAATGAGACGGTCCAGAGCGTCGCGGTCGATGTCCATGATCTGCTCAGCAATGTTATCAAAGTTGTGACGTTCGGTGAGGAGATACCCGCCTCCTGCAGACTTACGGATCTGCGCCTGATTGAAAGCTACAAAGGCGAAGTATTCATCAGTCTGGAAGCGATGGTCCGCATACAGCAAAAGGTGCCTTGTGTGAGTGGGAGTATGAATCTTAGTCCGAATGGGCTTATTTCCGAACCCACCGAGGCCAAATGGGAAGAGCCAGGGGAACATTGCGGGAAACAGACGCGGGTTGTTGAATATACTGTCCGGTTTGTTATCATGACTGTACGAAAGCACCTTCCCGCCATTTTGGAATGATCCAACGCCTTTTTTACCAGATTGGAGTAGCTTCCAGATGCCAGATCAGCCCCGGAGACTCCCTGTATACTGAAGGGACATGGACCTTCAGACGTTCCTTGTTCGCCATCTTTATCGAACACAGACAACGACTCCGTTCCCAAAGTGCCGTCGCTTGCACGATAGATGAGATTGACTGGGAAATTGTCTACAGGGTATGTCTGCATGTTCACTGCTGAGATCTCAACATCTGCGTATTCGGAACTGTTCAACTTCAACCAATCCAATGCCCGCAGGACAACGTTATGTCGAATCACAAAAGGAGTACGTCCGAGCAGGTCTTTAGTAGGTTTACATGAACCAGTAAACAGGATCACCAGGTACTCATCCAATTCTTTTCTAGGCGGTGGAAGAGTCGAGTATAGCTCACCGACAGGTTGAGAAAATGCCACAGCATTAGCACGCATTTTGCGTTGACCGTGGCGAACTTCAACCATGAACGCGTTGTGCCGCCGGCGGGCAATTACCAATTTTTCTGCAAAGGTAAGGCCGCGAAGTTCGGCAGGGACGTCACCGACAAAGAGACCATTTGCAAGAGCATGTGAGGGTAGATTCCCGCGCTGCAGTCCGCGTTGGCAGGGAACGCAGATGTCCATTACCGTTTTCCCTGCGAAGGACCGTACAGCGTCATGGTATAGAATAGGTCCATGTAACTCAGACAGACGAGCACCGGGGATTTCACGTAATGCGACATGTTCTCCAGTGCGATTCAAAGGATCCAGATTAAGAGAGTTACGATCTACTGTCTGTAGAGCAGAGAGAACTGTAAGACGAGCGCACACTGCACATGGTTTTTCTCTGATTTCAGTCGACTGGAACTTATCGGACCATGCCTTCGCAATGCAGACTTTATCCTCTGCAGTCAGAGGAGACGGAGGGAAGGGCACCTCCGGCTGATTGTGCTGCATCATTAGTGATGTGACGAGCCCGGCCTCGAGCCGTCAGGCTCCCCAAGCCGGCCGTCTTGAGGCCGAGCCGAGCCGAGCTTTCGAGAGAGCTTGGGGAGCCTGACGGCTCGGCTCACGACCACTCTGAGCTCGAGCCGGGCTCTCAAGCTCGAGCTTGATGCCGCTGGTGTAGGGCGGGTATTTGGTCGACCAGGGCACTGATTTCAACCTAGAAATCGAGGTTAGTACCAGCAAGCCATCTTCCTGCTGTACCTATTGACACCCCTCCTCTGCAGGAGCCCCGGGGACCCATATCTTAGTGGTTCGAGCACGAGAACCAAGGGAGCGCCCACCGCCTGCGAGCTCCGGCTCAGGCCGAGCCGAGCTCGAGCTTAGCCCGAGCTTTCCTCGAGAGCCCGGCCTACCATCTGAGCAGGCCGTAGCCGTCAAAGCCGAGCTCGAGCCGCGGCTTTTGAGCCGAGCCGGGCTCGCACATCACTATGCATCATAGTGTCTGTAACGCTGAGACGCGATATGTTTGTGAGAGGGGTTCTGCAGTTGTTGTTCCTTTCGCACTTTGGCCGCTTTTTCATGGCTACAAGCAGAGGTCCGCAATTTGCGGCGGCACAGTCATGAGCAGCTATCGCCCCAAACATTTCATCACGAGACATGTCTGGCGCGAAATACTGCTTATGAAAATTCGTCGCAATGTCACGAATATCCGCAGTGGGAAGACATACAGCCACAGTAATGTAGTCCATGTAGAGATACACAACATCAGTCAGAGCGGGAGTGTCGCCGATAGCATGAATTCCTTCGTAGGAATACATATGACCGTCGCCGGGGATGGGAGATGAATTCCGATGAGCATAGAATCGTGAAAGCACAGTACTGTTCAAATTGAGTGATTCATCTACAACATTTTGAGGCTGAAGTTTGAATACTGCGAGACGCTTGACACATCCACCCGTGAGACAGGTATGCATGTTCACGGCGTGCTCAACTGTCTGCAAGTTGCGTTCGGACCGACTCAGTGAGATATTATGCAACTCGCACAGTTTTCTCATTGACGACAGTGGCAGGGAAGCAGACAACACGGACAAGGGGATGTCCAGCGCGATCTTAAAAGGATCGGAAGTGCACATGCCCGGAAGGTCGAGAGGTGAGTACATACCAATGAACGTACTACGTAGCGCTTTTCTGCAGTGTCAATAAAGATGCAGACCCGTATTGCACTGGATAGCGCGAGAGGATTCCTTCCGGGATTGTATTGGTTCGACGGGTACCCCCTCCAGCAGCATGGACAGGAGGTTGAGTGAGAACGCGCTCTGCAGGCAACAGATGCATTAAAAGACGGTCTCCTGCAGACCACAGGATGTTCAAGCACTGCAGACAGACAGAGAGAAGGAGGTAAAGAGTACGCATTAGAACTGAGGTGCGCAACGAAGACGTTCCGTGCAGAGGACCGTAGTCGGAGTGATCCTTGGGAATTTGCATTATAGCGGAGATTAAATGTTGCACGCAGTCAGTGTCGGAAACCGATACAGATCGAACTCCGATTGAGGATGTTTGTACGATAGCGCGGCCCACAGCACATGCCTCAGTGATAAGTGCGTGTCCGCAAGCTGAATGTCTCTCAAGAATCTGATGTGGGTATGTTGCAGACAGTGACGTCTGAAGAGGACGGTGTCATTGACACTTTAGGGGAAACACGGATGCTGTTGCAATTGACGGCGCCAGGGACAGGGCCAAGCATGGAAGTTCGGGCACAGTCGGGTAGATGGAGGGGTATGCGGATACGGGTCTTTTGGGAGTACAGTACTCGACTAGCCCTCGCTGAATTGAGAAGATATGCACATCATCATGAACACCCATGTCGAGTCCATGGGCAGCGTAATCGCGCCGACAACGCAACAGGACATGGCATACGAAGTGAGTAAAGATGCCATATGTTATGCTGTTGATGAACGGTGTCTCGTAGCCAGTCCAGAGTGACTTGTCAACCGCAGCACTCCTAGCACAAGACAGAACAAGACATTCAGCCACCATTATCGAGGTACAACGGAGGGGTCCTATACATGTATATCATGAAGGGAATGGGGATGTTGAACGCAGAGCTGAACGAAGTGATGTATATTTACTCAGCGGTCCATGTGTTCCACCGCGGAAATCTACGAAGACCCTCCTCCCATCGCTGCTGAGGTGTGCGCTGAAACCCATGACCGCGTTGCAGGAACTCCTTCGATCCAGGTGGGGAAAAGAGCATGGGAAGCATACGCACGCGTGCTACATAGGTGATGCAAATGAGCGAAGAATATTCTGTGAGGGGCGGAGAGAATGGCATTGCGAGATCACTAAGTACTCTACATGATGACAGATACGTGACTGGTACGAGGCAAGCCGGTGAGTAGTCGTGTATGAAGCAAGGGCATGTGGCAAATTCCGAGGACCGTCACTCACCGGGCTCGTTNACATACTGTGAGTATTGTCGTACACTGCGACACCCACCCGATCATGAACTTCGCCCAAGGCATGCGCGAGCGTATGAGAATCCCCTAACCAACGAAGTGTGAACGGGCCCTCCAGGAATAACTCCCCCTCACAATGCGCCTGTGGCGCAACCTCCCGAGCCCAATCAAGATGACCTGCAGGCTGCGCGTAGGTCGGACCCCGGCTGTCGATATGAGCCTTGAGCGCTTGAGCCTTGGGTCACGACGATCACGACTCCTTGCAGGGAGAAAGTGCGTAACAACAAAATACCGCCGTGGTTAGCGTTGTCGATGTTTCCGCTGGGGTCGTGGTCCTTTTCGACGTATCCTTCGTGGACTCTGAGGTATTGCACCGCGCCGGCTGTACCGCATTGCGCAGAGAGCACACGGCAACTGCAGCAGAGCGACTGATGACGCGTCCATT
>WJSG01028439.1:0-13002 GCA_016618145.1 Sanghuangporus lonicericola | reverse complement strand
GAAGGACTTTGAGAAGACGGAAGATGACATCAAGGCCGTGCAGTCAGTCGGACAGATCATTGGAGAGGTCATGAAGCAGCTGGATGATGAGAGATGTACGTGTTCGCGTCCTGATCATTGTTACACCGTGTGCTGAAGTGGGCACTTGCGCGGATAGTCATTGTGAAGGCGTCCTCGGGGCCCCGCTATGTCGTGTCCTACCGCCCGACTCTGCCAGTGGCGAAGCTCAAGATGGGCACACGTGTTAGCTTGGACATGACGACCCTCACCATCATGCGCATCCTGCCACGAGAAGTCGACCCGATGGTGTACAAGATGAGCTTGGAGGATCCCGGAGGCGCAACCTTCGCAGGCATTGGTGGTCTCGGCGAGCAGGTCCGAGAACTGCGTGAGGTACGTACGCCCTCAGTCACTATGCCGTTCAGAGTTGTGCCTGCCGACACCATTCCCAGGGGCCAGCCCCCTCGGGGGTGCGTGTGGGTAACCCACGGTGTGCAACTGGAGCTATCCCATAGACTTCGCCAAGTACCCCTACAGTCTGAACGGCATACATTACCTTCTAATTGCGAGACTTACTCGCTTTGCAGGTCATCGAGCTCCCGCTGATGAACCCTGAACTGTTCGTGCGGGTCGGGATCAAANCCGCTGATGAACCCTGAACTGTTCGTGCGGGTCGGGATCAAACCACCAAAGGGTGTCCTGCTATACGGGCCCCCAGGAACGGGCAAGACGCTCCTTGCGCGTGCCGTCGCCGCGACACTCAACACGAACTTCCTCAAGGTCGTCTCGAGTGCAATCGTCGACAAGTACATCGGCGAGTCCGCACGTGTGGTCCGCGAGATGTTCGGCTACGCGCGCGAGCACGAGCCCTGCGTCATCTTCATGGACGAGATCGACGCTATTGGTGGCCGGCGCTTCTCCGAGGGCACGAGTGCAGACCGCGAGATCCAACGGACACTCATGGAGGTACGTCCCGGATTTACGTAGTATTTCGAGTGGGAGGTTGACTTTTGGGATACTCGTAGCTGCTGAACCAGATGGACGGCTTCGACTCGCTTGGGAAGACAAAGCTGATCATGGCGACGAATCGGCCTGATACTCTCGACCCCGCACTCCTTCGACCCGGTCGTCTCGACAGGAAGATCGAGATCCCGCTTCCCAACGAGCAAGCACGGTTGGAGATCTTGAAGATCCACTCACAGCCTGTGAACAAGAGCGGCGAGATCGACTACGAGGCCATTGTCAAGGTGAGTTGTTCAACTGGGCTGCCTCCAGACACCTAGGCCTTACGCATGGGTTTGCAGCTGTCTGACGGCTTCAACGGCGCTGACCTGCGTAACGTCGTGACCGAGGCTGGCATGTTCGCGATCCGTGACGACCGGTATGTGCGCCGTGTGTCTTACGCACCTATGTAATGCTAAGAGGATCATCGACAGAGAATACGTCATCCAGGAAGACCTCACGAAGGCGGCGCGGAAAGTCGGCGAGGCGAAGAAGCACGAGAGTAAGTGACCACCTTTTGTCTACCTGGATCTTGTCCTGACGAAGGCTGCTACAGCGAAGTTGGAGTACTCTGCATAGGGCGGATAGATGTCGTCGGTTGTGTTCTGTATCATACCTTACGCTGTGTAACTCGGACTTCTTTGCATCTCATTTTCAGCCATAGCCTTCCGCATTCCAGGGCAGTACTTCGCAGCAAGTGTTACCATGCGCAGAGAACATGCATCTCTCCCCTTGACCCGGAGATTCTCGGGTGCTATGAACAACGAAGAAGCGGTCTAGACTATGAGAGTGTGCTTGGTGGTGAGTACAAAACCTTCAGTTGGGGACGCTACATTGACTGCGACAGGTCAGGCGACAGTTGGGGTGAATTCCATCGACTCAAAACTCACCTCATCTGGAACTCATCAGATTCTTGGATTCTGCCCTGGGCTGCGATACGGACCCATGAAGGGTCATATGAAGGGTGCAGTAGGAAACATCTCCTTCAACGTGCGACGTAAAGCTTACGCGTGGGTCGTACCAGACTAAGAATGGCGTCGGGTACGAAGCTGAATATGTGAGACCCTCACTGCGAGTGTCGCTCATGACGGCGAAGCACCTATCTTGGACCACATAGGGCGGGCGCATCACCGTATGTGAGCGAACGTCCCCCGCCTCGTTCCACGCTTATGTGATTGCTATTGACAGTCACCTCGTCTGACGTTCGTGTTACTACAGCACCGGAATCAAACCACTGGAAGAAGTCTTCTTGTGGTCGTCCATGAGAGTGGCCTCACCTGATTCATACCCCTCCGCAGTCCGGAAATCTGGTTCGCTGATACAGAAGTGCACACCTATCACCCAGGCCTCTTCTCTTCTCTTATGGGCGGTCGATGCTGGGACCATTTTGTATCGCCTGGTGAGAACGGGACTTTGCACCGGAGATTGCGGACGACATTGTTTCTCGTGCGTTTCACACATGACCCAGGCGCCCAGGCAGCCTGTGCACTGGCATCGCAGGTTCTCCGCGGTTAATTGCATCCATAGACCGCCTTGGAAGTCCACAAGGTATATATAATGCGGGTCGACTTCTAGCTCGGAGGGAGGGATCTCTGCAACGTTGCATCTGCCCCTCGTAAACCACCCTCTCGCTTGCGTGCGTCCAAGCATGCCATCCCAGCTCATTGCAGTTTCCCCGTCGCATAGGTTGGTGGCCCTTATCCTGCTGAAGACTACTGCTAATGAGCTACGTACATAGTCAGGACATCGGTTTCGGGATCTTCATACCGATCAGTGAGCCCCCCGAGCATCCTGGGATTCGCATATCCTCAACTCACGCAACAGCTCTTTGCAGCCTTCGTTGCTTGGGACTACTTGCTCACCTTCGACCGCGAAGTGAAGTGCTTCTGGTCCGGCAGGTTCACGCCGGCATGCGTCCTCTTCTTCATGACTCGGTATTGTAGCCTGGTATTCAACTTCCTCCTTATGGCGAGCTTGCTCGTCCACGGCGTTTCGGTAAGCACCACCAAAAATACGTGTCGCAGCTGATTGACATATCGTATCATGTCTCCTTGGAAAGGGCGCAGACGCATTGTCCAGCTCGAACTGTAAATTTGTGAGAGCTATCGCGGGAGTCAGTTACTTCCCGTTCATTCCCTGGGCAGGTGAGCACTAAGAGCGTTTCGAGCATGGCCGGGGTGTTGATGTCGGACAACAGTTCTCTCCGGGATGCGGGCGTATGCTTTAAGCCGCAGCCTATTCCTCTCGGTAGTTATATGTCTCCTCTCGCTTGTACCGTTCGCTATACACTTCGTAGGCCCCGTATGCACTGCTCTTCTTGCACCGTCAGCTGACACTTTCTGGATTTCAGGGACTATTCTTGCGAGGCACTGCGGGGGTCTTCGTACCTATACCCCAGTGCGCAGATAAGACGTCTACCTCCATCGCCTTGTGAGTACTTGAAGCACGTTTCAGTGATAGATTCCTGATGTAGGATTATAGGCGTACGTGGGACCTGGTCTTGTGTGACGATGTGTGTGAGTGCTTGCTGATGCCGGCCCAGTTCTCACCATCTCCCGTGCGGCTGCAATCCTCGGGGACTTCCTGCTTGTCGTCATCACGGCTCGTTCGATTTGGAGACGCCCGTTACGAGAACGGTTTGCGGACCTTAAGCGGGTGTCTTTCGCGCGCGTGCTACTATGGAACGGTCAGTGTTGACATATTCATATTGCCTACGTGTGCGAGTATTTACGTTGACATTTCTGTAGGGATGATATACTTCGTGTTAGTCAGATATCCACGTCGATGGCGACCCAAGGGACTCTCTTGAACTCACTGGACTCCGCATCTCTAGCGTCGTCCTCGTTTGGAACGCAGTCGACCTCACGCTTGCCCTCACATCCGTGAGCCCCCTGTATAGTGTGCGCAGGGCAATTTTACTGACTACTGTCGTGCAGATAGAGAGCCAAGATAACACCGATTTGACTGTCTTCATATCACCGTACGTTATAAGGCATCCCTCAAAGCCGTTACTAACGGACGCCCTCCTCTCCAGCGTCACCGTCGTGCTCATTTCGCGCTTCCTGCTGGACCTCCGCGAAGCGAGCCAACGGCGGGTGAGGGTGTACTCGGACACGGACGACACGCTCCGCTTGTCTACACATCTGGACAGCGGTTCCTCTCTTTCAGCTGCAGTAGTGGAGTCCTTCGGCCCGACAATCTTGCCGGAGGGCGACGCACGGGAGGCAGTGCGTGAAGTGCGCGGAATCCGACTGCAACCACTGGGAGTGATGGCGGGGAGGCAAAGGGCGCGCAGTAGTGCAAGCGGCACGAGGTATACGATCACGACGTCAGAAACATCTACGCTGGGAGCGTAACGTTTGTAAGATTGAAATACCAATGACGATAGATAGTTCCACAGCGGCGAACACTTGGTGCCTCTTCGTATTGCCCGTCGGATACGTATGCTTCGGCACCCCCCCGGCATGGGTGCGATGGGCACGGGAGGCATCGTACTTCAAACGCTGGAGCGAACGGAGTCGGTGTACAGCTTCCAATGACTATGGGGCCCCACGGGTCTCATCTGATAGTACGAGGGAAGCTCGTCTTCTAGGCTCGTGGTGCCAGCTCTCGTTACGCATACCCTTGTAGACCTGCGGAACGAGCGACTGGCGACAAGACTGTCGGCGAGGAGGACATGATGCCAGGCAGTGGTCTGAGCCACGGCACACCCGATACACGGTACGGAAGGAAGTCCCATACTTCTCAAGCGACGCAGACAGGTGCCACAAGTAGTACTGCGAGGGTGAGTATATTCAAGCTGTCGGTGCTGCGCCGCCTGCTACTACTTGTTTTAGGACGTTCTCCTGTCGCCCAGGAAGAACGCCTGCGGTGGAAGTTCCTTGGCTGCCCTGACTCTTCAGGGACCATCATGGAGGTCGGACTGGTTGCGCAGCGTTGTATATATCGCCGCAATACGTTGAATGTTGGGAGCGAGCCTGAGTCCTCCTACCTGACCTAGAAATCATGTAAGTACGAAACGTTGACGAGCGGTTGGGACTGAGACTCTAGTCTTATGTGATTAGGGTCAAGTATCGTTGAAAACACGGATCAAGGCAACACGAGTGGTTAAATAGTCAACACGAAGGAAAGCGTCAAGCGCCCGCTCTCGCAAGTTGTCCAGCTACCACTTCTGTAGTGTGACTTCACCTTCACGCAGCTAGGCGCAGCTTCGACCTGGACCTCTTCATATCCTCCGGGTCTGGATTAGCCTACTCCAGCCTCTCTTCTGCGGGCGGTCAGGTATGACGTGAGACTTAAAGGTCTCGCGCTATGCGTGCCGCGCGTGTGCATTCAAGTTGACAGTGAACATCCGACACACCTCCTCCAGCCTCCTCCTCATCCAGATCGTTTCTCGCAGTTCCGCTTACGTGAACGGCGCGTCGGCGCCGAAGTCGTCGTCCCCGACCGCAGTCGATTGTCGGGTAAATCTGATGCGGGATGGGTACCCGAACGACCGGGACTGTGCTAACATCCATGTCCCTCCCGTTGCAGCTTTAAACGTCAACATCTCGCAGCATTGAACTGACCCCTCGAAGTCTTCCTGGCCACCGTCCGAATACGCTACACGACATGACGGACACGGAGGAAGTACAGGAGAAAGCAGTGGAGCAGCAGGACGCGTCGACGTTGGGGAGAGTCTTACGGAAAGCAGGTAAGTTTCCTTCTTGACTCGTTTGCATAAGTCGCTGCGGGGGAAAGCGATACACCCTACATACCTTCAGGCTTCGATAGTCCGGTGCAGACGGCGCCATGTGGCTTTCCAAAGCGCATGGTTAGTGCCCTGGCACTTGCCGCGGCGATTTGCCATCTGTCATCCGCCTAACCGTCCTACCCGATGCGCAAGAGGGCTTGGAAATTCGTCTCTTCGATGCACTATCCTCAGCCTCCCATCCTGGTGCTGTTCCGGTTCCTGTGGTCACTTGAACTGAGCGGTGACTGACCCCGTTCTCTCAGGACGGTTCGAACATTACTTCAACGCACGGAGCCGTTTGAACCTCACCGGATATGTTACCGTCTGCGCGCGGTACGCACACACATCTGGAGACCCTCTCACCAAGCCCCTACTCTTCGCCGCCCTCGAAGATGTCATTCGCAAGAACGTCGCCTTGGCTGCGCGCTTTTCACCTGGGTCTCCCGAGGGAGTATGGGTTGCGCTGCCCCTCGTGGACTTGGACCGGGTCGTCAAACTCGTGGACCAGGACAGCGCTTCCCTATCGACCCTGCTGGAGGGCCTTTTTGCTCAGCAGTTGGAGTTCTCGGAGGATATGCCACTGTGGAGACTCGTCGTTCTGCGCGACGGGATGGTAGTCTTTGCGTATGACCATACGCTGGGTGATGGGCAGAGTGGCTTGGCGTTCCATCACAACCTGCTCGCGTCTCTCAGAAACATCCATGACCCACCGTCCGACCACTCCGGCGTGGTCTCTTCGCTGCCCGAAGATGCTGTACTCACCCCGGCCCTCGAAGACGCCACAGACGTGACTGTGCCGTTTCCCATGCTTGTACGCGTGATCTCCAAGATGCTGTTCCCTTTCCTAGATCGTAAGAAGGGAAAGGCATGGGCCGGATATCCTGTTCAGGACCCTCCGACCCTGGTCACGACGGTCCGCCTCTTGGAGTATACCCCCGAACAGGCCTCGACCCTCATCAAGCTTTCTCGGGATCACAAGGCTACCCTCACATCGACTATGCACACCCTCGCAATCATCGTCCTCTCGCGACTCCTCGATGCTCAGCCCGCGAACAAGAAGTTCAAGTACGTCCACTCGTCCATTCCGATGTCGCTCCGGCGCATCACAGGGACCCCGTCATCGGCCATCTGCAACCAAGTTTCCGCTCTGTCTACATATCACTCCCTCTTCCGCCCCGCGCCCTCCACCATCAGCAAGGACACATTCCCGTGGGACAGCGCGTCCACTCTTACCGCGGCGTTGAGGCGCGAGCTCCCCCACTCTCCGCGCGTAGTCGGCCTGTTCAAGTTCGTGTCTGGCAAATACGACGAGTACTGTTTGGGGATGCTCGGGAAGAAGCGTGGCTCTGCGTTCGAACTATCCAATCTGGGGGCGTTCTCCGAACCCCCTGCGAAGGAAGGCGAAGAGACTCGATGGCGTATTCAAGAGATGTTCTTCGTGCAGTCGGACGCGACTATTGGGGCGGCGCTGAAGGTGAACCCGGTAGGAACGGCTACTGGAGGGTTGGGTGTCTCGGTCACCTGGGGAAAGGGTGCGGTGGATGACGAGCTGGCGGAGGAATTTGTCAAGGCGTTCGACGAGGGTTTGAGAACGCTCGCGCAGTAGTTTCGGCTCATGTGGATTTCGGCTCATGTGGATATCCCAGGTACGCTGCATCATCCCCACTTCGATCACGAATACTTGACTTATTCGCTGGTCGCCTGCAGTACACTATTTTGACGGTCTAATCGTTTCTTTGGTCGCGCTCTATGCCGTGAGCAAAAGATTCTTGCTTGTGCTTGTGCGGCCCATCTTCGTTCGGCATTCTTGCAGGCATCTGTTTGATGGCGCAATGCAAGAACTCGTTCGATGTGACATGGTCGAGGTGTCGTGTAGTCCTGTAGCGAACCTGGTGTGTTCCCTTACATCTTGGAATCCCCGTTGACTCTATGCTGACGCCGCGAATCTCAAGTATCTCTTCCGTCTACAATTCATAGGCGACATCTTTCCGAATCTTGCATGCGCTATCCAGACTGACGCAAATCCCGAACAAGGCAACATGAGAGCCTCTGCACTGAGTAGATGTCCGACGAGCAAGACTTCACCCGTAAGACGCAGTTGATGTCTCGTCAGAGCGACCACTTGGCATGACACCCCTCCTAGATAGTTCAATCGACGGCCTCTCCTCGAGAAGAAGATCTGGAATGGTATGTTCTACTCGCGATTCCGTCGGTACGAGCTCACGCTACGAGTCAGCGTTATCATCAGAGCGCGGGTGGTGAGCTCGCCGTCTACCTGCTCCCCTGCGCTGCACAGTGCATTGTCGATGGTCGCTGACTCATCTTCTTGCGATTCTAGGCTCAACATGGACGATAGTCGCTGCACTTCGCCAGGGCAATAGGATCTACTGCCGCCACGATTGATCCAGACATGGTCTATGCAGATGAAGCAAAGGATGTCTGTCGTTCAGCTCCCGGCGTCGCACAGTGAGGTGGAAGTTGACGTTCGCGAGCATGCGCTGATGCAAGATATGGGCTGCCACCCGATGTGCCGCTGGGCAATACACTGCAGGCCCCATTGCTACGGGTTGTAGATCGACATTCACCACACGATGGCGGTTCTTTCAACTCAGTGTTTCTCACGAGGCGAACTCATCCCCTTCGTCCGCGTGAGAGTTTCACGGAGCTTCTGACATCTTCGCTTTCCCTGATAAACCTGATCATTCGTGTGGCATAGATTGTGAGAACGCTTCGTCGAAGGGCTACTCGCGTCCTCGTAGATGACGCGGGTTTAGGCCACATGCCACGGTGGCTGGCGTCTGCTGCTGCTATGTAGCGGTAACGTGCGTTCTTACTATTGCTCAAGACCACTTGTTCAGATCACCGTATGTCAAATCTCTCCACAAGTATGCTCTGGGCAGGAACATTGACATGTGGAGGACGGTGCACGGACGTGCGGGAGCAGGTGCTTGTCTCCGCCTGCAGTGACCCGACGCTAAGCAAATTCTTCTTGCGGAATTCGCGAGCCTCGTGTACCTGACTCACGCTACAAATCTTCTCGTTCCGACCCTCCGACTCCCTCCGACAACATGATCGTCGTGATCATTGTCATGCCGGCACTAGCCAGCGGCGCATATCAGTCTTACTAGCGGCATTTAGACTCCGGTGCTCTCGGATCCAGTGAATAATATGTCCGTCCCCCCTTCAATAGCCTTCAACAGCCTGAGAACCTGAACAGACCCGTCCAATCGTCTGCCTACGGGAGCCAAGCGGTGAGTGTGTGTTCGTTACATGGTACTTATATCTGTTGCTCACTATGAGGCTCACCCTTCCAACTGGCCATTTCGAATCCAGGGTCGGTGGCAGGTGCTCGTTCTCTTACGAGGTCAGCTTACGGCAGGCCCGTACGTCTCTTCTTAGCTCTACTCGGGCTAATTGTCTATCCAGCTCAGGCTACTTAGCTGCTTGTATGGTCCGATTTCTAGTCTACTCTAGACACCAGATCGGAAGCCTGCTTGACGCCGTCTCTTGGCCGTCTCAGCCTAGTGCTAGCTAGTGCTACATAGTGCAGCCGCCGGACTGTCGAGACAACTCCGAACCGGACGTTCGCGTATAAAGCGCGTTCTTGCAGATCCTCGACGTCGGGATCCCTATCTTCATCGCCATGTCCTCTCAAGCAGCCGCGCTCGTTGCAGCGGTGCAGTCTCAGTGCGTTCTCGAGGCGTCAACGGATTCGGATAGAGCACTTATCTGCTCTTGCAGGTACACAAGCCATCTCTGCATCGCGGGATCCTCGGGTATGTGGCAATGCCATGGTAGATCTCGGTGCATTGGACAGCTGACTCCGAGCAGTGTTCTTGATGTACGACTATGTCATCACTTTCGGTGAAGAAGTAGAGCTGTTCTGGACGAACAGGCTCACCGGGGCGACGGTCCTGTTCTTCGCTAACCGGTACATCTCGTTGCTGTTCGACGTTATGGGCTTGGTGGAACCTTTTGGGAGATTCTCTGACCAGGTGCGTCCCGTCAGACGGTATCACGCCACTTGAAGTCTAACTTGCCGCCAGAGGTCAGTGGATGTGATGTCTTCGACCATACCCCAGGGTAGCTTATGCCGAACAGCTGTCCACGCTTCGTCAAAGCATTGGCGGGTGTCTCGTACTCCCAGTATATCATATGGGCCTGTGAGTGAATGGGACATGTCCTCCTCAATTTCTGTCTCGAAGACTGACACTTCATATCAGCTTTCTCCGGGCTGCGAGCGTACGCACTGAGTAGGCAGAAGATACTATCGGCATTCGTGTTCCTCCTTCTCCTCGTGCCGGCAGGGATCAACTATGTTCGTGCGTGATCTTGGCTCCGGCACGACATTGCTAATGGGTCCAGCCTTGTTCAGGCGCAGTTCTCCTTTGGGTTGAGCGGAGTCAACAGTTCGCTCTTCGGGTGTATCTCTGTAACGCAGCTGACCTCTGCGCTTGCACGGAAGTACGTGCTTGACTCTTCATCGGCTTCACGCCGCTCACCTTATCTCCACACAGATGTATGTGACAGCCATCTTCGTAATCGCGGCGGAGTGCTGACTAGCTTGCCCCATTCGCAGTGGTGATAGCGTCTCGAACATGCATCATCACGGCCGACGCGATCCTTGTCGTCATAACCGTCGTGACGCTCGCGAAGAGAGGGGTCATGTCGACTTTGACGACTCATTCCCGCTGGACACTGTCGAGTGTCTTACTCCGTGATGGTGCGTCGACTATGCCATGCTCATCTACCTGGATCGAGCACTACTTACTGTGTGTCCAGGACTAATGTACTTCTTGTACGCCTCTGTCTGCTCACACCACTGTTCTGACCTGACGATTCGGCCGCAAAATCAGTGTCTTGATGACCCTCAATGTCCTCCATATGGCCTTCACGCTGTCCACGGTAGGGTGCCCGTCTAGTCGCATCATTCACGTACTCATCTCCGCCCGTAGGTCTTCAGTGACACACTAAGCCTCATCAGCTTGTTCAGCAATCAGTGCGTGTTCCCTTCTAAGCACATAACATACCCTATCTCATGCCAGACAGAGTCGAGGCCGTACTCGTCTCGCACTTCCTCCTCGACCTCCAGGCTGCCAACCGGCGCACGCTCAAGCTGAGCCGCGACGACCCGCTGAACTTCACTACATGGACGGACAGCGGCGGAAACGACTCACTCAATTTTGCGCGGGTCATCGGCTCGCTTGGGTCGTCGATTGCTCCGAGCAGCTCGGAGGGAGACACGGACACCATGTACGAGGACTATGTGCCCTCTGAGGAGTTCGAGCTCAAGACACCTGTTCGCGAGACTGTGGATCCGGAACAACAGCCTTGGCGATGCGAAGCCGAGGCGTTGCCAGTGGCCGTTCGACATGAGTCTGAGCCATAGCAGTCTCTGGACACTTCGTTGGCCTGTCGGACCCGAGGACCTTGTCAAGGTATCGCAGGTGAGTACTGTGCTTCAGAACCGCCCCTGCAACTGCTTCCAACTCAAAATCATCTGGCATCGAAGACGCACGTCTGCACTCTGCGCGGATCACTGTATGACCGTCCGCAGTGCATAGTATGAGATCCCTCCAGCCGGGACATCCGCAGCTATGATCGGGTAAGTACGGTGAAAGACTGCGTGATGCGCCCATCTCTGACAGTGACAGACAGGCCGCCCTGAGACAAGTCAGCGCGTCAACTCCTCGAGTGGCCGGAGTTGGAGTTCAAGAATCTCGCCCTTTGTCCTTTGTACCATATTTTCATACGATACATGTATTGTCCTATTCGCAGAGAACGAAGATTGCGGGAATGGTTCAAGCCTGCCAGGCTCATATAAGCGCCTATCTGCTCTCCTCCTTCCTCTCAAGTGCCTACCTTGCAGCTTCACGTTATCTGCAATTCGCAGCAGCTTCGCCATCGTGCCTGGACAGATGTTCCGCATCACTCTGAAGTTAGCGACGTCGACGGCGGCGCAGCAGCTCAATGCGTGCCGACCTATCGGGCTCGTGTCGTGCTCGGTCATAAGAGACCGGTCACAACCCACGACGAACTCATCACCCTGAAGACCGCTCTTGAGGATAGCCGGAGACCATGGAGAAGCCGCCCTCGGATAGGATTCTGCGACCAGGAGGTGAGCAAGTCCTCTCTACATCGATAGTGTTTGGCGGCAAGTCCAAAGTTGGGTTCCGTACGAGGCATCGCCGGTCGAGGGATATCTGGCATATGCACCCAGGTGGCGATGTTTGACCCTCGAGGAAAAATCTGAAGAGTGATGCTGGTCATCTACATACATAGTTCCCTACCGCTGTCAGTGGACTATGCTCCGTTGTCCTCAAAATAACGACTTCCTTGTGCATTTCTGGGAATGAATTCACGCTGACCGAATTCATAGGACGATTTGAGCATTACTTCAACTCACGCAGTCGTCTGAACCTTACCGGATATGTCATCGTCTGCGCGCGGTACGCACATACATCTGGGGAGCCCCTCAGCAAGTCAGTACTCTATGCTACGCTTGAAGACGTCATTCGAAACAACGTCGCCCTGGCTGCACGCTTCGTGCCTCAAACGCCCTTGGGCGTGTGGGTGTCCCTGCCTACAGTGGACCTGAACAGGGTCGTCACCTTCGCGGACAAGGACAGCGCATCGCTACCGACATTGCTTGAAGAGCTCTTCATTCAGCCGCTGGAGTTCTTGGAGGACATGCCGCTATGGAGGCTGGTTGTTCTGCGCGACGGTATGGTGGTCTTCGCGTATGACCATACCCTGGGCGATGGGCAGAGCGGCTTGGCCTTCCACCACAACCTGCTCGCGTCCCTCAGGAGCATCCGCGAGTCGCAGTCGGACCACTCTGGCATCGTCTCTTCGATGTCCGAGGATGCGACGCTCACGCCAGCTCTCGAAGACGCCGCGGACGCGACCGTGCCGTGGATGATGATGCTGCGCGAGCTTTCGAAATACTTCTTTCCTTTCCTCGACCGCAAGAAGTGGAAAGCGTGGTCCGGGTACCCGGTACAGCAACCACTCACTCTAGTCACAACGGTCCGCATCCTCGAGTACACGCCAGTGCAGGCCTCGAGCCTCGTCAAGCTCTCGCGGGACCACAAGGCGACCCTCACCTCCACCATCCACAGCCTTGCGCTCATTATCCTCTCGCGGCTCATTGTCTCTCAGCCTGCGAACGACCAGTACCAGTACCTCTGCACGTTCATACCGGTGTCGCTCCGACGCATCACCGGCGCTCCAGCATCGGCGACGTGCAACCACGCCTCCGTTCTCTC
>WJSG01028437.1:0-16761 GCA_016618145.1 Sanghuangporus lonicericola | reverse complement strand
CCCGTGCACCGGCCGAGTTGGTGGACGGCGAGGAGGAGGTTGAGGTGGAACGGGTACTTGACTCGCGCCCGACTCGCAACCGTCGCGGAGTGGAGTAACTCATCAAGTGGAGAGGGTACCCGGACTCGGAGAATGAGTGGATTGTACGCACCAAGTTACCACACGCCCAGGAAGCCATTGCCGACTTCCACCGCCGTCACCCCAACGCCCCTCGCCCGGTGAACTCCCTCAGAATCACCTACAACACGTTCCTACGCTCCACCCTTCCCGACGATCTCGCGCTCCAGGAGAAAGCGCGTCTTAGAGAGGGGGTGNGCTCCACCCTTCCCGACGATCTCGCGCTCCAGGAGAAAGCGCGTCTTAGAGAGGGGGTGATGTCACGAATCGCCGTCCTTACCGAGCATTTCGTGACTCTGGTGCATCCTGGCTGGAGGCGGGTAGCCTCGTGTTGATGGAGGAGGAGGAAGAGGGAGATCGTTATCGATTATCGGATCCGCTGTCGTGTACATTATCGCTGGGGCCTCGTAGGAGTCCCCAGTTCGTCCTTTTCGTCTACCAGCACCTAGCCTAGTCAGCTGCTCGTTGTACACGACGTCCTCGCCCTCATCTCATTCTCTCTCTCTCTCACGCACTCTCGCGATCGCCCAACAGCCGCCGCTCGAGTCCTGACAGGGCACATACTTCGAACACACCATGACAACCCGAGCGTCGACAGCACCTAGGTGGTGACTAGTCAGAATGCTCGCGTCGAGCACCGAGGGCCGCCTCACGGATGAGCAGCTGAACGTGGTCATTCTGCCGCTGACGGCGGGCCTACGAAGCGCAGGACAGACCCCGCTGCCTGGCGGTGTATTGTCCCGTTGTTACCCCTGAATAATTATAAGCATTCCTCCGTTGCCACCAGCTGCCTGCAGACGGGCATCACGCACGGCCGTCTAGCGGACGTGAGCTCCGATCGCACCCGGGGACCTGAGCTCGAGTCTCCATCGCAGCGGAAGGATTGGTACAACGAAGCGGACACCGCTCCTGATGAGTCCACTACGGTCAGCGGTCTCGACGCCCCGCCGCTCTTCATACGCATCTCGCACGGCCACTGCAACACCAGCGCACCGGAGAGACTGCCCAAGATGATACCCGTCCGCCGCCATTCCGATGAATCAACGCCGTCAGGATTCCCAGCGCCCGGAGAGATGGACAGGAACGGAGGTGCCTACGAATCTTCCACGGCGAACTCCAAAATCATCACAACAAAAAGGCTGTACGAATAACGAGGAAGTGATCCCCGTCCTCCGCCATTCCGATGAATCTGGCCCGTCAGGATGTCCAGCGCCCGGCGAGATGGACAGGAACGGACGAGCATCCGCTCGCGATTACAGCATTTGGCTCGCCAGCGCAACATGTCGGGCCTGCGCCATCGTGCGCACGGCGGCCGACGAGAGCGGACGAGGCTTCCGAGGTACAGTCACCGTGACCTGATCGCCGCCATGCAGCACGAACGACTGACTGACATGAGTTGCCTAGATGCCTCGGACTCTGTCGAGCGCGAGTGAACGGGGCGGCTTCCGCCACACGTGAGGACCTTCGCGTCCATACTGTGCCTCGACTCTCCTCCTCCTCCTCCTCCTCCTCCTCCTCAGCCACACCTCAGGCCTCAGGACCTCCGCCACGCCGTGCGAAGACCATGCCTCAAACTCTACGGGATCAAAGGGAGATGCAGGCTGGCATACGCTGACGATTACTGCAGGAGCCATTCGCTGTGTCCTCAGAGCATGGGTCTTTCCGCGGTCCGAGTCGAGGGCGACCAGCAACGCACCGTCTTATCCGAAAGGTTCCTGCCATGAGATCGGAAAGACGTGTTGGAACAGTACATGCAGACGGCAGCCTCGCAAGTCGCACTCTCAGCGTAACAAGACGAGACGCAGCGAACCTGACAGCACGTCCGGCGCAGTACCAGTACCGCCTTGGTCCGCCGACCGAGCGTAGTCTCCGGATACCAGGAACGCGTCGCACAGATCTCGAGCACTCACCAAGTGGACTGAAAGATCGTGCGGCCACGTTCAGGACATGAACCGCGCAAGCTCGGCGACGACGGCCGCCTTCCATCCTCGTGGGCTACCCAGCTGGATACTTCAGGATTAGTCGAGGTTCAGCTGAGAGGCGAGTTCGCTTTTCCAACGCTCGTAGGGTGGCCAAGATTGCTGAATAAACTTTCGTAGCTTTCTTGGAGGCAGCGTAGGATCAAAATGAGCACACGCAGAGTTTCGAAGAAGTACCAAGTAGCGGAACAATTAAATTGGGATCAAATACGTACAGTGTCCCCGAACTCGTTCGCAGCCGCACATACCGACAGAAGCTAGTTACACGAGACCAGGTCCATGTCCGCATCAGCGTCGCCCAGATGTAGAACATCAGCCGGTGCAAGACATAGTCAGCGGTACCCACCTCATATGTATCGTGTTTCTCTGTAACCTTCCCGCTCGAAATGCATACCGCAATAGTTTGTGGCAGGAGAAGGCTCCTGTTAGCCCGAGCGCCGAGTTCGAGAATCTTGAACCTCAAGTCGCCGAGCTAGTGCTTTCAGCAGGAGATTGTTTCAGGACAGAAAGCAGCAAGACATCAAGGAGACAGAATCTCGACGATGATCAAGGGTGACCGGTGAGGATGAGGATGAGGACATCGACGCTGCGCGGCGCGGTGCGCTCGGACACTGCTCGGACCTACCCTAAATTGTTAGCGCTCGAACATTGTGAGCGCCTCCCGCCCGCCGCACGTTCATGGCTCCCCTCACCATGCAATGGCATGCATGCGTTGCTGCAATTCCAAACTTTGATCTTCGGCCTCCAATCAGACAGACTCTGAATCTGAGGCTTTTGAATTTGTAAGATTGGTAAGTTATCGTCGCCATGAGAAGTCGGCGAACTTCGGACTCACGTCGACGCGAGGCAACGAGGTGGAAGGACGCATTTCAACATCCTGCATCATCTGCATACCGCCCTCCAGCTCAACACACGTCTATACGATGTAAGCATGCATATGTACTTACCTCCATTCCATTTTTGAAGCCTATCGCATCTTCAGATAATACTCACCGGCGAAAATGTCTTCCGATGCCATACGTTCCGTATTGCCTGAGTCTGGATTCGTCGAAGACGTCAATGCGATCCTCCTAGCGTCGACTGCGTACTATCCCCGCCCAAAGGTCGGAATGTCCTGCCCGGATGAGAAGCCGACCACGATCAACAGCTGCGCACGTGCCTTGGATGCTCTCGCAGCTCTCTGCGACACCTATGGAGACGACGCATCGGCCACTTGCGTCACTTATCTTGGCTCCAAACATGAGTTGCTATTCTCGACGAGAAAGACGACGGTCGAAGGTTTCAGCGACTTCGTACAGGGCCTCATCAAGGTTGCGCATCGCTCAGGTGAGCCCCACGTTGTGGCTGCTTGAGGGACCCCGGTGAATGACCAGCGAGTACAGGAGACCTCTTTGAGTGCCTCGAATACGTGTATGACAAATGCTACTTGCAAGAGTACGCTAAAAACCTCAGTTACTATGGGACAGCCGTCCTTAACAGTCTGGAAGGTCCGGTCGAGCTCATAGGCGAGAAAGCCCAAGTCCAGAACGGGCGCAGGACCCTCAAGAACGCTATTAGGCAGTTGATCCCAGCAGTTAGTTTCATCTCGGAGTTGCCGCAAGATGGCGTTCCCGACCGCGAAGCCATAGTAGACATCCACGAGCGCATGGCGATCATGATCAAGCTGATAGAGGATGCTCGTGTGTCGGCGGCCTTGAGTTATTTCGGTGAATTACTCATCGTCATAAGCTCGAGTCGCTCCGCACTGACCGAACATATAGATGTGATGCTCGTCGACGATCTGAGGGGCCTTACAGTTGTTCATCGGTCCATAATGAACATTCTTACCACCGAAGGCGGAGAACATATCGACTTCCTGCAAGGTGACCAGCCGCAAGTCACATGGATCCACGTTCCTTCCACTCCCCGCCAGTTTTTCGGTTCGATCACGCAGGATACCATTGGTCGGTGGCTCAAAGAGTCCCCACTGGATAACTTGCCTACCGCTCAGGAGATTCTGGAGAAGGTGATCAAAGCGGTTGATGGAAGTGAAAATATAAGAATCCTGAATGACCGCATCGAGTCCATCCACAACACCAAAACAGGTGTCCATTGCTTCTCGGAGTTACTGCTGCGCGTCTCCCAGTCCGCGGCTGAGCCGAATATACATATCGGCTGCACGTTTCCCATCTGTCATCCCTGCAACTCCCTGCTACGGGCGATAAATCGTTCCTCGCCCGCGCCGCGCTTCACTGTCTCCCAAACCAAGGACTTCTACCTTCTCCCCTGGATGCTTCCCGAGCCGGCGACCGGCGATGTCAAAAAGGCTCTTACGAAGGAACTGCGCGAGGACCTCATGGAATCGGTGAGCCGCGAACACGGGCACGCCGAGTTTGGAGAACAATAGAGAGACTAGGCAAGCATCGGAGATACCAGGTGAGCTTCACGACGATCGAGTGTATTCCGGGACCATATTGACGCATCTCAGAGACTCGGGATGAATGAACTGAATACGCCACCATGGAGAATTCTTCGCTCGTGGCTAATGGCCAGGGCAACGCGTGAAGCGACGCCTGTACAAGTGGATCGTATCACTATAATGATTATTGTATTGACATTGTCGGATTGCACGAATGAACTTCAGCTGAACTGGAACAATAGCGGAGGAGCGTGTGAAAAGACGAAGGGTTGCTCGTATAAACGACAACAACAGATCACCGCCCGCAGTATCTTGGTGTTCTCGAGGACAGCGTACGAGCACGGGCAGAGCTTCGCAGAGGAACCAACACCACCGCGCCAAAGGGACTGCACGAAATGATACCCGTCCGCTGCCCGACCGATGAATCCACGCCGTCAGGATGATCAGCGCCCGGAGAGATGAATAGGAACGGACGTGCCTACACATCTTGCACAGCGAACTCCAAAATCATCGCACCAGAAAGGCTGACTGAATTACGAGAAGGTCCCCGTCCTCTGCCAATCCGATGGATCTGTCCCGTCAGGATGTCCAGCGCCCGGCGAGATGGACAGGAACGGACGAGCATCCGCTCTCAAGGACAGCATTCGGCTCGCCAGCGCAACATGTCGGGCCTGCGCCATCGTGCGCACGGCGGCCGACGAGCGGACGAGGCATCCGAGGTACAGTCACCGTGACCTGATCGCCGCCATGCAGCACGAACGACTGACTGACATGAGTTGCTTAGATGCTTCGGACTCTGTCGAGCGCGAGTGAACGGGGCGGCTTCCGCCACACGTGAGGACCTTCGCGTCCATGCTGTGTCTCGACTCTCCTCCTCCTCCTCCTCCTCCTCCTCCTCCTCCTCCTCCTCCGCCACACCTCAGGCCTCAGGACCTCCGCCACGCCGCGCGAAGACCATGCCTCAAACTCTTCGAGATCGAAGGGAGATGCAGGCTGGCATACGCTGACGACTACTGCAGGAGCCATTCGCTGTGTCCTCAGAGCACGGGTCTTTCCCCGGTCCGAATCGATGTTGCTCGCACCATCTCAATCGAGGGACCCACCAACACCAGCACTCCGACGTCCGCCACGGTACATAGCCTGGACGGAACCGCGGCTCGTCGTAACATCGGATCCAGATGGCAGCCTCGCAAGTCGCACTCTCAGCGTAGCATGGCGTGGCTATTCGCACTCAGGACACGCATCGCAAATCGAGACGCAGCGGACCTGACAGCACGTCAGCCGAGACTGGCGCGATGCCGGTGCTTGCCTTGGTCCGCCGACCGGGCGTAGTCTCCGGATACCAGGAACGCGTCGCACAGATCTCGAGCACTCACCAAGTGGACTGAAAGATTGTGCGGCCACGTTCAGGACATGAACCGCGCAAGCTCGACGACGTCGGCCGCCTTTCATCCTGGTGGGCTACCCAGTTGTATACTCCAAAATTGATCGAGGTTCAGCTGAGAGGCGAGTCCGCTTTTCGAACGCTCGTAGGGTGGCCAAGATTGCTGAATGAACTTTCGTAGCTTTCTTGGAGGCAGCGGAGGATCATAATGAGCACACGCAGAGTTTCGAAGAAGTACCAAGTCACGGGAAAATTGAATTGGGATCATGTACGTACAGTATCCCTGGACCAGTCGCAGCCGCACATACCGACAGAAGCTAGTTACGCGAGACCAGGTCCATGTCCGCATCAGGGTCGCCCAGATGTAGAAAACCAGCCGGCGCAAGACCAAATCAGCGATACCCACCTCATATGTATTAGGTTTCTCTGTATCCTTCCCGCTCGAAATGCATACCGCGATAGTGCTCCTGTTAGCCCGAGCGCCGAGTTCGAGAAAATTCAACCTGAAGTCGCCGAGCTAGTGCTTTCAGCAGGAGATTGTGTCAGGACAGAAAGCAGCAAGGCATCAAGAAGACAGAATCTCGACGATGATCAAAGGTGTGGATGAGGAGGAGGACGTCGACGCTGCGACGCTGCAGGACGCTGCGCGACGCGCTCGGACCCACCCTAAATTGTTAGCGCTCGAACATTGTGAGCGCCTCCCGCCCGCCGTGCGTTCATGACTCTCCTCATCATGCATGTCCTGCTGCAATTCCAGACTTGCATCTTCGGTTGTTATCTCGAAGGACGCCTGTGAGCGTGCAAGATCTGCAAGTTATCGTCGCCATGAGAAGTCGGCGAACTTCGGACTCACGTCGACGCGAGGCAATGAGGTGAAAGGACGCAGAAGGACGAGCATAGAAGGATGGGTACCGGTACGTCTGGACCTTACTATTTCCTGGAGACATTGCATAGTAACCCGTTGCATCTGCCATCTGCGCTACTCAGTGTCTCGCTATTACCAAGGCCCGGCCTCGACACGATGGATGTCGCTGAAGCCTGAAGACACGGAGAATCGGGGAAATCGCGCGTTCTACAGGCTCTTGATGGTATGTGTTTTGCTTGCATCGGATGCTTCATCCACATCTTCTTTGCTACGTCGTGACACCCCTCTCTATTGAACCGACTTCATAAGATCTACGTGAAAGGTATGCTCGTGCCCGGAGTATGATCGAAAATGGCTCCTTCGAACTTAAGCGGGTGAGTAGCCCGGCACTAACTCGCAACAGTCATTCAAACAACCTTGGTACTAATGAGATCACCATCCATTTGTAGTATCCGCCCTCATGACCCGACTGGACTGCGTCCGCCGCCATGCAACGACATCTGTCCAGCTCCCGCGCCTCCGTACCATCCGGTCTCCGTGCATCATCTTTTACGGTCGCATGGTCAGATTGGAATCAACTTGGGTACGGTCCCATCTTCTTGTTGTGTTGTGTAGTCCGCGACGACGGCTGACGTACCTTCTTCTGCACGCGCAGACCCTTGCGTGCGTCTTCGAAACAGCCAGCATCCCCCAGGACTGACAAGTCGATTCCCGAAATCATGTCACGCATGTAAACTCTCCGCCACACCCTATCGACCCCCTCGTACGGGATGCGCCATCACCGTGCTCTCCCTCGGTACCACCTAGCTGGCGATCTGCTACGCGCGCAGCGGACCCTGCATGCTCGTGCCCGTGTCGCGCACATTGGCACCTCCGCGATCCCGACCGTCAGTTGGCAGCAATCCAAGTGTTGGCAGGCAGCGTTTGTCGCTTTCGGTATGATGGCCGATCACAGGCGACTGAGTGCAGCCGTTCGTGCTCTCGAGCGGACGCGGGACAGGTGACGAAGGTCGTGACTCGGCCCGGAGGTCAGTTCTGCTTCGGCCAGTATGCTTGCGTTCCTTACTCACAGTAACCCTCGTCGCAGCCAAGTAGTCCTTCCTATGTTCGTCAGGTTGAGGGTCCCGCGATGACTGCCGTTGACGTGCTGCGCTGTGGTTCGCACTGAACGGACTCGCACTTGCGTTCGCGGTATCAGTGGCAGCCGGCCCGATTCTGCGACTAGTGTTCTCAGCATCCGATGGCTCCAGTGCCGTCGTCTCTCAACCAACCGTCCACCTGTCCGACTCGTCGACGGAAACGGCGGAGCGTACGCAGCCGTGAGTCTCTCGGTAGACAACGCCGCCATCGCTCCGGGAGCAGCTGTATAACGGAGGATGAGCGAGCACGGGGTCGGATGCAGGGACCGCTGTGGAGGTACGTTGCAAGCACACTTTCCCTTCACTTGGTGAGCAATGACTGACGCAGATGACAGAACATGCACTTCGAGGGGCAACCTCGACACATTGTGCAGATACAGTAGACTAAACGGAGCGAGCTGCAGGCGCAAGCTGAGGTCGGTTGCGACGACGGCCGCGATCTTACGTTGGACCCCTCGCCTCCTCAAGGTCAGCTGCCCCCGTTCATTCTTTCATGGTGGCCATGTCCTCCAACTGTCATCGATGCGCCTCTCTCCTCTTCCCTGCTCCTCCGTGCATCGCCGTCCGTCAGGCGCATGCATACACGCCGGGCAGCCACGCGCTCAACATACGCTGCCTGCCACCCTTCGGTCACGCTCGGCCTGTGACACATTCAAATGCCGCACCACAATGGCTGCTCCGGTACCCAAGTCGAATGCACTTGCACGATCGCGTCCATGTGGCGTTCGCTGCTCGCCCTCCCTTTGATTCCACGCTGTGTCGCGCAGGTCAAGATCGAGCAGGCCGACGCTCCAGCTCGACGCGATCCTTGAGCCTCGGGATTACAGATCTTGGAGTCAGAGCAGTCCGACGCGCAGGTACACTATCGCACGTGTAGTACATATATGTGCCATGTAACAGCGACGACAGCCCGAGACGTACCGCGAAGGAGACGACCGTGTAGCGTCAAATGCAGCAAGCTCAAGCCGATATCCACGATTCCAATGCTCCACCGTAGGGGTTGCATCCCATCATTCCGTGTGAGCCAGTCCGCAAGCAGCCGGCACGGAGGTCTCATAGACTACGTGCTGACATGGCTGACTCGAGCCGATGTTGCGGCTGCATCGCGCGTACCAACCCGCCCTAAACTTCCAAGCGCTCGTGTATGGACTCGGACCTTAGGCTAGGCTAGCATGTATCTCTAGCCTGACTCTCTACACCGACTGAGGTTGGTGGAAAATCTGCCGCTGCTAAGCGTAACTGACGTCGAAGTTTAGCCCCAGAAAGTCCACTGAACAGTCAACGCACGCACGCAGCCGGCAGAACCTTCTCGAAGAATGAGCATCCCCGCCACCTATAGTCCGATGAGCGAGGCCCTGCTTGCGCTATACGCATACAAAGGAGGAGACACTGTCCATTCGAAAGATCATGACTGGGGAAATGACTTGATGAAGGTACTGTGAAACGTTGGGATGCGCGTCCAGATGACACTGATCGCAGTTGCGATCTAGGACAAACTCGGCTTCGAATGGGACAACAGGCGTCGCTCCCGCAATGACATCCTCCTAGATGCGATGGTGACTATGATCAGCCTTCGATCAGGACGCCAGCCAGTGGCCCTCATACACGAACCTGAATCGACGCAACTTGAATTAGTGATCGCGTCGGAGCAGCCCATGACACGTACCCAGCGCGCCGACATTGAACGCTACTTCGCCCTACTCGCTAAGCTGCCTTCGACTATAGACACCCACGGCGAAGCAGAACTACTGGTGCACGCTTATCGCATGTGTCGCGAGGAGGTCAAGGGCCTCGTGAAGGCACGCGCTGAATGGCTCGACCCTGCGCCGCCTCAAATATCGGATGCAATAGAGGATCTCCGTGCGAGAGCAAACGAGGTCGACGAGTATGGAAGCCGCAGGACCATGCGTCGTGAGATCGACATCCTCACGCGGGCCCGAAGTGCGATCAATTCCCTGATAGCATATCGCGACGCCGCCGACGCCGACGCAGAAGATTCTCTTGTTCCCCAGCTCCACCACGCTTTGACGGGATGTATCACCTTCTTATACGTTGAGAACAAGAGAGACTTCAGGGTGATAGATAACGCCATAGGTAAGTGCTGATCATGATTGCCGTTCGAAGTCGGAACTCACGCATAGCGTTTACAGATGGCGGCATCAGCGCTTTCCTCGTCGAAGTCAGTTTCCTCAGCCGGGCTCTGGACGATATGATACATGGCGCTAGGAGTGACAAGTTCCTGCGCGCGCTCTTGACAAAAGGCGTACGCTGCGACTGGATTCATCCAACCCCCGCTAAAGCGGTCTCCATCGCTTTGGAGGGACCATCATGGGGAGGTTTAAGCGCTCTCCTCCCTGCTTTGAAGGATGCGTCGTTGGATGAGCTCGTTGCTAGACTCGAGGCGAAGCTCAAAGCTGAGGATTACTTCCTCACGAATCGGAACATCACCCACCAGTCGGGGAACCTGCCCGCCACCTTCGAAGTCCAGGTCGCCGCTCACTGCGAGGGTGCTCTCGTCTCCTACCTGGCCGACCGACATATCGAGTCGACATTGTACATCGCCACCGCCCTACCGGTGTGTTATACCTGCCACCTGCTCATCGACGTCATGAAGGGAGTACAAGGCTGCAACAACTTTCGCCTTGGCTCATACAACGGCGTTATCGATTGCGGATGGGAGTTCCCCAATGGAACACGCCAGGCAGACGACGTGCAGAAGACGATGATTCAGAAGATCAACGATCAACTGAAGGAAGGCATAGAAAGGTACCATAAACCAAAAGAGCCTTTTGTGAGTCCGCATTCGCCTCGGCCATCTCGACATACTGAAGTACTGACCCCTTACTGGCTTTCCATAGGTTGAAGAAGACTGGGGCAATATGGAGACGAGCTGGTCCACTGTCTAGTGGAGCAGACCGGCGGCAAGGCTTGAGGCCAGACTAGGCCGATTACACATTGTAGCATCATGTATATTCCCTGAATGACAGAGACTGGATGTCACAAAGAACATATGGATGACCACTCCGATAGGATGCGTGCTTCTCGCGGTTGCGTCGAGCGAAGCAGTGTCCCCGAACAGACCATGACAACCCGAGCGTCGAGAGCAACCAGTTGGCGACTTGTCAGAATGCTCGCGTCGAGCACTGAGGGCCGCCTCACGGATGAGCAGGACCAGACCCTGCGGCAGACCTCTCCCCTAGCCTCTCGCATGGCGCGTCCACTGTCCGTAGGCCAGCGCTGTTATGCTTGACCGTACATTCTGTCGCTGACGGCGGGCCTACAGAGCGCAGCCCGCGCCCGTCGCAGATATATTGTTCCGCTGATACCATACTCATTCGGGCAGCACGCACTGCCGTCTAGAGGCGTGAGCTCCGATCGCACTCGGGGACCTGAGCTCAAGTCTCCATCGCAGCGAAAGGATCACGACGAGGCGGACGCGGCTCCTGATGAGCCTACTACAGTCAGCGTGCTCGGCGCCCCGCCGCTCTCCATATGCATCTCGCAAGCACTTCAACACCACTGCACTGCACATGATGATACCCGTCCGCTACACAACCGATGAGTTCACGCCACCAGGGTGCCCAGCGCCCCGCTTGCGATGCGCGATTTACACGGCACCCTCAACACCATCGCACCGGAAGGACTCGATGGATCTGTCCCGTCACTGCAGGGTGTCCAGCGCCCGGCGAGATGGATAGGAACTCCATACTTACCCATCTCGTGAACAGCATTCGGCTATGCCAGCGCAACTTCGCGATCCTGCACCATCCTGCGCACGGAGGACGACACTTCCGGGGCACGCATAGTCCACCGATGTCATGCAGACGACTGACTGACTGAGTTGCCTAGGTGCTTCGGACTCTGTCGAGTTGGAGTGAACCCCGTGCACGACTCGGCGTCCACACCCGGTGTCCTCCTCCTCCTCCTCCGCCACACCTCGGGCCACAGGACCTCCGCCGCACCGTACGAAGACCGTGCCTGAAAATCTGCGGTATCAAAGGGAGATGCACGCTGACATACGCTGACGACTGTTGCAGGACCCATTCGTAGCATCTCCAGCCCACGAGCCTTTCCCCGGTCCGAGTCGAGGGCGACCAGCAACGCACTGTCTTATTCGAGAGGTTCAACAGCACTCCAAGGTCCGCCACGCCAGCCTGAATAGATTCGCCAAGACGTATTGGAAACGTGCATCCAGACGGCAGCCTCGCAAGTCGCACTCTCAGCGTAGCACGGCGTGACTTCCCGCCGTGCGCGAGGGCTCAAGACACACATCGCAAGGCGAGACGCAGCGCACCTGACAGCTCGTCAGCCGAGACTGGCGCGATGCCAGTGTATGCCTCGGTGTCGCCAACCCAGATACCAGGAAGACGTCTCCTAAAGCACACGAAACTCGAGCACTCACCAAGTTTACTGAAAGATCGCGCCATCATCGGTCAGGACATCGGCGACGAGTATGCGCAAGCTCGAAGGCGTCGGCCGCCTTCTGTCCTCCCGAAACGCACAGCTGTACAATCCAGGATTTGCCGAGGTCAAGAGGCGAGTTCGCTTTCACGGCGCTCGTAGGGTGACCCACATTGCTGACTGGTAGCTTTCTTGAAGACAGCGTAGGATCAGAACGAGCATATGCATACGAGAAGCTTCGAGAAGAAACGAGTCGCGGGACAATAAAAGTAGAATCATGTACGTACAGTGTCCCCGAACTCGTTCACAGCCGCACATACCGACAGAAGCTGCTAGTTACGCGATTCCAGGTCCATGTCCGCATCAGCGCCGCCCAGACGTAAGACACCCGCCGGCGCAAGACCAAGTCAGCGGCGTCCACTTCATATGTATCATCGACCTTTCTCTGTATCCTTCCCGCTCCAAATAAATGCCGCCATAGTTTGTCGACTACGTCCGAAGAAGAGAACTCCTGTTAGCCCTAGCGCCGATTCGAGAAGGTTGGACCTGAGGTCGCCGAGCTAGTGCTTCCAGCAGAAAATTTGTTCCAGTACATCAAACAGCAAGATATCAAGAAGATGGAGTCTGGACGGTGATCAAGAGTGAGGAGGAGGAGGAGGAGGAGGAGGAGGAGGAGGAGAGGAGGACATCGACGCTGCGCGGCGCGCTCGGACCGGCCCTAAACTTTTAGCGCTCGGACATTGTGAGCGCCTCCCGCCCGCGTTCACGGCTCCCCTCACCATGCATGCGTTGCTGCAATTCCAAACTTTGATCTTCGGCCTTCATCCAGACGGACTCTGACTCTGAGGCTTTCGACTCTGTAAGATTGGCAAATTATCGTCGCCATGAGAAGTCGGCGAACTTCGGACTGACGTCGACGCGAGTCAACGAGGTGGAAGGACGCACAGGGACGAGCTTCGAAGGATGTGTACGTTTGAACCTTGCTGTACCCTGGAAACACTACGTATTGACCTGTTGCGTCTTCCATCTGCGCTACTCAGTGTCTCGCGATTGCCAGGGCTCGGCCTCGACACGTTGGATGTCGCTGAAGACACGGAGAATCGGGGAAATCGCGCGTCCTACAGGCATATGCTGGTATGGGGTTCGCTTGCATCGGACGCGTCGCTTACTGCTACGTTGTGGTACACCTATTGATTGAACCGACTTCATAGCACCTACGTGACACATATGCTCGTGCCGGGAATACACCCCAGTCCAACCCTTCGTGACGGTCCCTGCAGGTGAGTACATAGTCCGGCACTCGAGTCTCACTATCTCGCTCAAGAGCCTTCNGGCACCCTCGAGCACGAGTCCTATCAGATGCATGAGAATGATAACGCTACGACCATCGTACTCATGAGATCACCAACCGGCTAGATGTCATCCGTAGTATTCTCCCCCCCCCCCCTCGTTCTACCTGACTGGACCGCGTCTCCCGCCATGCATGGACATCATCCGTCTAGCTCCCAGCCCGTGCCTCCATATGCGACTGTCTTCGTATCACATGTCTTGCGGTCGCATGGCGAGAAAGGAATCGATACGGGTACGGATCCAATTCTCCTGTCGTGTAGTCCGCGACGACGGCTGACGTGCCTCCTTCTGCACCCGCAGACCCCTGCACGCGTCTTCGAAAGCGCCAGCATCCCACAGGACTGACCCTCGCAAGTCGAGTCCACAAGCCATTCAATGCATGCAATGTCTCCGCCACACCCTATCGTCACCCTCGGATGCGTCATCACCACGCTCTCCCCCCGTACCACTTAGCCCAGATTCGCCTTTGGGGATCTGCTACGCGCGCAGCGGAGCTTGCATGCTCGTGCCTGTGTCGCGCACATCCGCGCACATCCGCAGTCGTGATCCCGGCCGTTAGCTGGCAGCACTCGAAGTACTGGCGGGCGGGGTTCGCCGCTTTCGGTATAGCAGCCGATCACTGGCGATAGACTGCAGCCGTTCGTGCTCTCGAGCGAACCCGGGACAGGTGACGAAGATGCTGATTCAGCGGAAGGTCAGGTCTGTCGCAGCCATCTCGGGTTGCAGTGTATGCTCATACTGACAGATACCCTCCTCGCAGCGAAGTCATGGAGGCTCAAGCTATCACCCGAATGGGCACGAAGAGTCACGACGTATAGGCCCTCACGTCCGGAATCGTTTCTGATTCTCGAGAACTTCGTCGAACGACGTCACCCGCGCGACACCTTGCACGGCGCCAGGGAGAGAGTCGCGCACCTCGACCTCGCACTCTCCTAGCCCACTCGATCCTGCAGAGCGAGCAATGTCTCGGGCGGTCGCACCCCCATCCGGCACAGGTGCGCCCTGCCGCCGTCGGATTGCGCCGTATTCCGACAGAACTTCGACGTCGCTGTACCATGGATGCGGATGTGCAGTGTGTTCTCCTCTCGCCTAGGCCGTCTCGTATCGTGTACCCGCGCTGCCTCTACGGCCTCCGTGTCCACGCAGCGCCGCTCGCACTCAGCCGGGATTGTCAGGATAGCAGCGAAGCACGCACTTCGCAAACCGTCCTTCGCCATGCCCCGGTGGGCCATCAGGATTCGCAGCGCGGCGGATATCAAGCTCGACCTGCTCTGTGGTCGTTCCAGCGTCATGGTCGTTAGGATCGGTCCTATGATAATGAGTCGGCGGAAATGCGAGAGCGGACACAGTCGACTGTGGCTCAATCGAAACGACACCTGCGCACGGGCGCATGGCTGTGTGAAGGAGCGATGTGTCGAGGAGCGAGCACGGGGGAAGATGCAGGGATCGATGTGAAGGTACGTCGCAAGTACACTTTCGATTCACTTGATGAGCAATAACTGACGCAGACGACAGAGAATGCACTTCGAGGGCCAGATTGATTGAGTTGTACAGATTCAGTAGCCGATACGGAGCGAGCTGCAAGCGCAAGCTGAGGATGGTTGCGACGCTGAACTCGATCGTACGTTATCTACCTCAGCTCCTCTCAGCTCAGCTGCCGCTGTTCGTTCGCTCATACTATCCATCTTCTCCAGCTGCCATCGATGCACCACCGCATTTGGGCGCCGCACCGCGATGGCTCCTCAGGTTCACAGATTGCGCGGTCGCGTCCGCGTTCGCTGTTTGCCCTCCCTCCGATGTCCAAGCTGTGCCGCGCGGAATCGAGCACGCCGGCGCCCCGGTTCGACGCGATCCTTGAGCTTTGGAATTACAGATCTCAGAATCTGAGCGGGGTGCACTTCAGCCGTGCCTGACGCTCGCAATTGAACCCCCTTGAGCGACGGACGTGCCTGAGTCCGCATCTCGCCTTCCAGCTCCAGCACGGGAAATCAAGAATATGTCAGTGGACACAGTGCCGAGCTCGATCTCGTCGCTATATCAGCGCTCGCAATCTCGATGCGCTGTCGCGTTGGATGCGTACACCCGACGTAGGTGGATGGAGGCCAGGCCTGCGATGGACCCGAAGCCCCTGCGCTCACTGGCGATTGGGTGCCTCTCTCTCAACTATCAGCTCGACTTCGGTTGCTTCGCACGGTCGGACTCTGCATACTGCTGTCCGACGATCAGCGTTCGAAGCCTCCACGCACCTTGCAGCAAGCATCCGAGTCGATTAATGCAACCCACGCGCCCCTCGCACCACACGGAAAGGAACCAGGTGCCTCGTCCATCGAGTGCGAGTCTCCGAGTCCAGTCACAAGGCGGTGTCGGTTTGCACGTGTGGCTCCGGTCTCCCCAGAAAGTTCCGAAAACGTCAATCTGCGGTCCAGGAGTCAGGACTGCATAGAACGGAATCTCGGGTTTGTGGGATAGGTGAGAATCATCGGGCGATTTTCTCGTCAGTCACTGGTGCTGACAGTTCGACCGCGCTCGCAGTCTAGGTGAAGCTTCCTGCGTACCTCAATGACAAGCCTGGCGTTCGGAGTCACCCAGTTCCGACTTCAGCGTGTTCGAGGGAGCTACTCCAGGTGCACGTGGAAGCCGTCGGGGGCGATGAGCGCGACAACGTTGTCCTTGTCAAATCCGTACCAGCAAGTCGTGTATGTCTACACCTTTCAACTAGAGAGACCGTGGACTCACATGGTATTGTGAGAAGCTGCATGGCAATGAACTACTTTATCTCCGGGATCGTCGCCACAGAAGCCCCGCCCTACCCAGCGCTGGGTCCATCCTTCGGCTCGTCCCTCATGTGAGACCCGTAGTTCTTGCAAACGCGCAGTGCGCGATGCGCTCACGCCGTAGCCAGCCACTTGCATCGAGCGCCGGGCTGTTCGAGAGGAATGCGATACACCATGATGTCTCCGGACAGTGCTACTACGTCCGCCATCCTATTTGCATTAAGACGGAGCCAGAAGAGCGTCCCTCAACCTAAAACCTCTCAAATTCTGGCCCAGTAATCCTTTCACGAGTCCGAATCTCAAGAAACCGCTGCGCCGGATGATCGCGGACCTGTTCGTCGCCATGCTCCGATT
>WJSG01028426.1:0-11913 GCA_016618145.1 Sanghuangporus lonicericola | reverse complement strand
ATCGCTCGGCGGGGCATGCCCCGAGTCGAACCCTGGATACCGCTCGAGTACAATGAGGCCTCCATAGATATTCTCGAGCTCGACAGGTGCGCAATAAATACATCGCTCATTACTCGTACACCTGGGACTATTCTCCAAGTCAGGATATATACTGTACGGTGGCAGGCGATATGATCAGCGGACGTACCCCTGCGCAGCTACAATGGAGACGACTCACCGTCAGTGTGTGTTCACAACCTGCCTAGAATCCGCGGTTCCGTCCAGGAGTGCCACTCCGCCCCTGTGGGTGAAACCATGTTAAAGGCGCAAATAAAGTAGGACTTTGAGAGAGACGGCGTACTCAGCCTGCGGGAACGCCCCCGGAATGATCTGGGAACGTCCTTTGGACACTCTCCGCCGTACTCTCCGAAGCAGTTCGCCGGTGTGGCCTCTCGTGTTCATTCTGCTCAAAGAGGGCCAGCTTGTAGGAGCGTACAATGGCCAACAAAAGCTTGTGCACCATCTTGGGATAGATCTGATTCAGCTCGGGGGACAAGGCCGTAGCCTTTACTGCACTGGGAGCACACCATGCAGTGTAGCAGTTGTGGTGACAACCAGGCACAGTGATCTGCCCATGCTGGGTCCCAAGAGCCTCGTTGTAGCTCTCTATAAATAGGAAGCAGGAAACGCAGCACAACTTTGAGCCACCGATGTACGACGGGTCCAGACTCAGGCCATTCTTGAGCTTGAACATAAGTATCTTAACCTCACAGTGTACCCCCGTCTGTATTGAGAAGACCCCGCTCCTACTTGGGTCGGCCTGCAATGTCCACCCAAACGGGTGGTTCTGTTGCGCGTGCAATTTGACCCCACGTACCACGGCCTTCCAGTCTTTGGGACTCATGGGCGGCTTGTCGGGGATAATGAGTTCCTGGTAGTAGGCATCGAGCCTTTCCGCAGCCCCCGCGCCCAGGTTGACGCTGACTTCACTCTTCTGGGTATCACGGCACACCCACGTGGGATTGAACAGAGCAGCGGGGAGGGCTTCAATGAGTGAAAGGTATGCTGTGGCGCAAACTAGATTGTTCACTGTTCGGAATAGTGCGGAAACCTTCTGCACCAGCCGCAAACTGTTCGGACGATTCCTTCCGTATTCTGAAAATGACATTATACCCATCAGATTGGAATCATTACGGGAAATTGGTTGTACTTACGATAGACTTTCAACAATTCTCTCAACTCCACGTTGTTTTGCAAACGCCTGGTCAGTTTATGTGCGGCGCGATGCGCATCCAGAAAATTCAGCTGCTTCCGCCTTTCCCGCCCAATGGGCTTGAGACTAGCGGCCGTCTCATCTTCCGCTTTGGAGCCATAGTCGTATAATTGACTCATGAGGTCGATAACCTCCGTCAAGAACTCCAGATCGAGCTCCTCTGAGGCCCGATAATGCGCATTGCTCCTAAGAGCAGTGATGAGATCCTTGAAATGCTCGCCCTTCCTCACGCGGTGGAAGAGCTTCGGGTAGCAGAATTCGTAAACCGAAGAGATGAAACTCTGCTCTGCATCCCACAACTGCTTGCACGCGATACGGTTGGTAATTTCCTCCACAAAAGAAGGATCCTGAGGCCTAGGCGTCGCGTTCTTCGCTTCTTGTGCGATGACGTTGAGACGAGCTAAAAGGATCGGAAGTTCCTGCTTAACCTCCAGGTTGATAGCATCAACGATGCCCCGATTGCTGGAGAGCAGAAAGAGGTTGTCCACTCCGTGCGGAGGAACTGGCCTGCCGTCCCGCTTTGGTGTCTTCCGCGGGCCAGTGACCGTTTTCCATATCTTCTCCTCCTCTGCCTCCTGCTTAGGCTGTGGCGCTCTTTTCGCCACAGCAAAAGCGGCGGTAAAGACATCGGATCCAGGTCGATAGGCACAAAGGGCGGAGAGGCCATCCTGTATATGCTTCTTCCAGTAGTTCTCCGGGTGCTTGAATGTCAAAGAATCGGGGAGTTCAGTGTTGCGGGGAATAGTGTCCTCGAGATATGTGCGGGACTGCGCAACCCATGCGTTCAGCACGGCATTCAAGGTATGAATCCGGTTCTCTCCTTCCACAGAACTCATCTGGAAGATAGCTCCTTGGGACATGATAAATGGGGATGGGGTATTCGCAAGGGGTGGTAGTAAACGAGGTTCGGAGAGGAATTTGGACACAGAGGGGACTGTACTCGGATATGCTGCAAAACCAATAAACAGGCTCCCTTATATACGCTCAGAGTTGAGGTTCCGTTACACCGTAGCAACTCGACACCGACCTGAATGCGCTCACTGCGCATCTGCACGGCACAGGCGGCGACTGCATCTCTGACGCAAGAGTCATGATTGACAGCAATGATCGCGTGCAGGGATGAGGGCGGAATGATTGTCACAAGTACTGAGAATATATTATCATTCGGGTTCGAAAAAGCTCTGCATGTCAAAAATTCATGTATAAAGGCTCGTAGCAACTTCTATTCCTTGACACTAAGCAGTGGACAAGTCTCCGCCGCACGAAGGTCGCATTTAAAGTGTCTACGCCGGGAAGTTACTCACGTAGCCACTTGAGGACAGTCCGGGGGCGGCCCAGGACGGGGCGTGACTCTAGATACACCGCACGTTGAGCGGTGTGGACTGCATGCGTGAGACCTACCGTGAAGTGGTTCGTAGGCCTCGCCCGCACCGCGGCAGGAGAGCGGACAAGGCGTTGCCTCGGCGGTGGTTGCAGACTTATAGGCAGTAGATATCGACTATGAATGGACATCTGACCAACCTATAGTGACGACAAGCACTACACCGACGCCGCGGTCCTCGAGGACTTCCCGTCACTGCTCCGACACCTCGTGGACACGGGAAAAAAGACTGTCCGGAACAGAAATGAGCCGCCCGGTCTGAAGCGGCGGCGGTACGAGCTCTCCTCCGACTCGGAAGGGAGAACGAGTGCAAATGTGAGTGCGCTCGTCGGTATACTTATGCAGTTGCTCACCATCGTTACAGGACCTCGCACAAACATCCCTGCTGCCGCTGAATGGCAGTCCGATGTCACCCCTCCTCTAGCACTCCACAAGAATGATGTTGCAGAATTGTCTCGAGCTGCGGTCTGCGAGACCGCCGTCGCAGGCCCGCCGTTGCGCCTTTGACTGGGCCTGGCGGACGGACCTCTCTTTCCATACAAGCCGCGGTCCTCAGACCTTTCCGAACAATTGGCGTGGTCAGGCATGCCCGAGGGGGCTGGTATTATGCAATATGTCTGTTTCAGATTGTCTACATAGTCACGGTCAAGACGCTGTTCTCTGTTTTGTGAGCGCGACACTCAGTCCAAGCAAGTTTAGCGAGGAATGATCGGAGATGTCCAAAACTCCACATCCAATGATGAAGCCGACCTGCGTTCCAATATGAGCGTGATCATTTCGATATTAATGATGAAGATTCGACTCTAAATGATACCAGGAAGGTCCTGCTGATTTCACCGGTTCATCGGAGTTCACGCCGCACCGGCGTCTGCATGATGCACCTGATGGGTATATAAACTCAGGTATCCTCTCTGCAGCACCCCATTATATCTCAGACTCAGCCGCAGGCGAATACAAGTGTCATCAGCAAAGTGAGTCGCTGAAGTATTGATATAATGAATGCAACGTGAAAGCCTACTGAACCACTCTTCACGCAGCCGTTATCACACCTAGCCCCGCTCGTGAACCATGATGAATAAGGCCCTTCTTGCGCTGTATGCATACATATCGTGGGACGTTGTGCATTTCAAAGATCACAAACGCTGCTGTGATGACTGGCAAGGGGAAACGGTACTTATAAGGCCTGTGCAATGCGAGTCCAGACGGCACTGATCACTGTTGCGACCTAGGAAAGACATGGCTTCAGATGGGAGGACAGAAACCTCTCCAGCGACAATCTCATGTTGAATGCCATGGCGACTATCATCAGTATTCGCCTCGGACATCGGCCTGTGGCCCTCACCCGTGACCCCGGGACGCCGCACCTGGACTTAGTCATCGCGTCAGAACAGGCCATCGAACACGCGCAGCGCGCCGACATCGAACGGTTTCTTGGCCTGTTGGCCAAGCTCTCTTTGGACACAAACTCCCAAAGCGATGCGAGCAAAATCGAATCAGAGCTGCTGCTTCACGCTTATCGCATGTGTCGCGAAGCGTTCAAGGGTAACTTGACGACCAACGCTGAATGGCTCGACCCTGCCCTGCCTCAGATAACGAAGGCCATAGAGGTGTTTACTGCGACGGCAAAAGCCGCCTACGAAGAAGCGAGGCGCAGCTTGGAGGAGGCCAACGAGAACGACAGTGAGGACGACGAGACGAAGGAGGACGAGATCGACAACGAGGACGACAACGGGGACCACGAGGCAGACGGTGACATGAGCCGCAAGGTCGTGAGCCGCGAGGGTGACATCCTCACGCGGGCCCAGAGTGCGATCAGTTCCCTGATAGCGTATCGCGACGCCGTCGACCCCGACACGGAAGATGCCCTTGTTCCCCAGCTCCACCGGGATGTGACGAAATGTATCTCGAAATTGTACGACAAGAGAGACTTCAAAGTGATGAACAATGCCGTAAGTAAGTGCTGAACATGATCTCTGTTTGAAGTGCAGTACTCACACTTAAGGCTCATAGAAGGCGGTATTCGCGAGGAACTCGTTGAAGTCAGTTTCCTCAGCCGAGCTCTGAACGATATGATAAACGGTGCTAGGAAAAGCAAGGGTCTCCGCGCGCTCTTGAACAAAGGCGTGCGCTGCCACTGGGTTCCTCCTACCCCGCCTAAAGCCGTTTCCATCATTGTGGACGCGCCGTCTTTGACAGAGTTACGCTCTAGCCTTCCTGCGCTGCAAGAAGTGGTATTTGATAGGGTTATTCCCAACCTCGAGAGAAAACTCAAAGCTGGAGAGCTGTGNCTCGAGAGAAAACTCAAAGCTGGAGAGCTGTGTCCCACGAACAGGAACATCACCCACAACTCGATCACGGCGCCAGCCACCTTCGACGTCCAGGTCTCCGCTCATTGCGAGGTTGCTTTGATTTCCCACCTCGCCAGTCGGAACATCCCCGAGACACTGTACATCGCTTCTGCCATACCAGCGTGTTATGCCTGCCACCTGCTCGTCGACACCATGGAGGAGGTCCAAGGGTTCAAGAACTTCCAACTCGGGCCATACAAAGGCGTCATTGATTGCGGATGGGAGTTCCCCAGCGCACTACCCCACGCAGACGACGTGCAGAAGACGATGCTTCGGAAGCTCAACGATCGACTGAAGGAAATCATAGAACGGTTACAGAGGCCAAAGAAACCTTATGTGAGCCGACTTCCGCCCCGGGCCATGTCCGCGTACTGACCAACTACTTAGGTCGAAGAGGAGTGGGGTAGTCTTCCGGCCCGTGAACTGTAGCGCTGGGTCGAGTCGAGTCGGCCGGCACACAGATTGGACGCGAAGCTATGCCGGTTATGACGTTGTAGGAATATTTCTCTGCTCAACTGTGAAGTTCGAATGTATTCGGAGTGTATTTATTGAATGATCGCCCGACGGAGCCAGTGACTGATACACACTACCGGAATGTCAGTGGACATTATAACCTTCCATGCATTGCGAGTCCCGGAGGTTGGACAGCACGGCTCGTGCCCAATGGCTCTCTACGGCCGCGGCCGGATGTTGAGAAAGCAGGGCGAGTTCTTACCCCCACAGTTGTGTAGGAGAACAAATAGTCACGGACGCCATGACATCTATTACACAATGAAGCAGAGGGTTCGATTGGCCGTGCCGCTTGGGATCCTTGTTGAGAGAACGGTCGCAGCGTGGCACACTTTCCGAGGTACGTGTTCGTGAGAGCGACGAAGTTACCAGCCCGCCTTCGCCGGACTCCGCCGCCCACTCATGATGTCGTACGTCGCCGACATCAGAGCGTGGTGACATGTCTGATTCGCGTCTCAGACATGTCCTCCTCATCGGGGTTCGCCCGTACATCGGTGGCATCGCACCACCCCCTCGATCCAGTGTCGCTGCGTTCAGTTGCCAAGACGCTCGCGCCCGCTTCATTCACGGGGTTCACTCGCAACCTCGTCCTGCCAGAGAGACGGACGTCTGACTCGGTCGCATCTTCCTAGATATGCAAAAGTCGGGCACATACTTCGAACACACCATGACAACCCGAGCGTCGACAGCACCTAGGTGGTGACTAGTCAGAATGCTCGCGTCGAGCACCGAGGGCCGCCTCACGGATGAGCAGCTGAACGTGGTCATTCTGCCGCTGACGGCGGGCCTCCGAAGCGCAGGACAGACCCCGCTGCCTGGCGGGTTATTGTCCCGTTGTTACCCCTGCACAATTATAAGCATTCCTCCGTTGCCACCAGCTGCCTGCAGACGGGCATCACGCACGGCCGTCTAGCGAACGTGAGCTCCGATCGCACCCGGGGACCTGAGCTCATCGCAGCGGAATGATGACGACGAAGCGGACGCCGCTCTTGATGAGTCCATTACAGTCAGCGTGCTCGCCGCCCCGCCGCCCTCCATACGCATCTCGCACGGGCACTTCAACACCAGCGCCCCGGAGAGACTGCACGAGATGCTACCCGTCCGCCGCCATTCCGATGAATCAACGCCGTCAGGGTGACCAGCGCCCGGAGAGATGGACAGGAACGGAGGTGCGCCAGCTCTCCATACGCATCTTGCACGGCGAACTCGAACATCATCACAACAAAAAGGCTGGACGAAATAAGAGGTGATTTCCGTCCTCCGCCATTCCGATGTATCTGTCCCGTCAGGATGTCCAGCGCCCGGCGAGATGAACAGGAACGGACGAGCATCCGCTCTCGAGAACAGCATTCGGCTCGCCAGCGCAACATGTCGGGCCTGAGCCATCGTGCGCACGGCGGCCGACGAGAGCGGACGAAGCTTCCGAGGTACAGTCACCGTGACCTGATCGCCGCCATGCAGCACGAACGACTGACTGACATGAGTTGCCTAGATGCCTCGGACTCTGTCGAGCGCGAGTGAACGGGGCGGCTTCCGCCACACGTGAGGACCTTTGCGTCCATACTGTGTCTCGACTCTCCTCCTCCTCCTCCTCCTCCTCCTCCTCCTCCTCCTCCTCCGCCACACCTCAGGCCTCAGGACCTCCGCCACGCCGCGCGAAGACCATGCCTCAAACTCTACGGAATCGAAGGGAGATGCAGGCTGGCATACGCTGACGACTACTGCAGGAGCCATTCGCTGTGTCCTCAGAGCACGGGTCTTTCCCCGGTCCGAATCGATGTTGCTCGCACCATCTCAATCGAGGGACCCACCAATACCAGCACTCCGAAGTCCGCCACGGTACATAGCCTGGACGGAACCGCGGCTCGTCGTAACATCGGATCCAGATGGCAGCCTCGCAAGTCGCAGCATGGCGTGGCTATTCGCACTCAGGACACACATCGCAAGACGAGACGCAGCGGACCTGACAGCACGTCAGCCGAGACTGGCGCGATGCCGGTGCTCGCCTTGGTCCCCCGACCGGGCGTAGTCTCCGGATACCAGGAACGCGTCGCACAGATCTCGAGCACTCACCAAGTGGACTGAAAGTTCGTGCGGCCATGTTCAGGACATGAACCGCGCAAGCTCGGTGACGTCGGCCGCCTTCCATCCTCGTGGGCTGCCCAGTTGTATACTCCAGGATTGATCGAGGTTCAGCTGAGAGGCGAGTTCGCTTTTCCAACGCTCGTAGGGTGGCCAAGATTGCTGAATAGACTTTCGTAACTTTCTTGGAGGCATCGTAGGATCAAAATGAGCACACGCAGGGTTTCAAGGAAGTACCAGATCGCGGGACATTGAATTGGGATCAAATACGTACAGTGTCACCAGACTCGTTCGCAGCCGCACATACCGACAAAAGCTATTTACGCCAGACCAGGTCCATGTCCACATCAGCGTCGCCCAGATATAAGACACCAGCCGACGCAAGACCAAGTCAGTGACATTCACCTCATATGTACCACCAACGTTCCTCTGTATCCTTCCCGCTCCACATGAATACCGCCATAGTTTGTCGACTACGTCCGAAGGAGAGGACTTCTGTTGGCCCGAGCGCCAGTTCGAGAAGATCAGACCAGAAGTCGCCGAACTAGTGCTTTCAGGAGGACATTGTTGGAGCACAGAAAGCAGCAAGACAGCAGGAAGACAGCTCGACCATGATCAAGGGTGAGGAGGAGGAGGAGGACATCGACGCTGCGCGGCGCGGCGCGCTCGGACCTACCCTAAATTGTTAGCGCTCGAACATTGTGAGCGCCTCCCGCCCGCCGTACGTTCATGCTCCCCTCATCATGCATGTGCTGCTGTAATTCCAGACTTTCATCTTCGGTTGTTATCTAGAAGGACGCCTTTGAACGTGCAAGATCGGCAAGTTATCGTCGCCATGAGAAGTCGGCGAACTTCGGACTCACGTCGACGCGAGGCAATGAGGTGAAAGGACGCAGAAGGACGAGCATAGAAGGATGGGGACCGGTACGTCTGGACCTTACTATTCCCTGGAGACATTGCGTAGTAACCCGTCGCGTTTGCCATTTGCGCTAGCCAGGAGCTCGCCATTGCCAGTGCCCGGCCTCGACACGATGGAAGTCGCTGAAGACACAGAGATTCGGAGAAATCGCGTGTTCCACAGGCATATGATGGTATGTGATTTGCTTGCATCGGACGCTGCTACGTCGTGACACCCCTATCTGTTGAACCGACTTTAGAGAATCTACTTGACACGTATGCTCGTGCCCGGGGGATGATCGAAGATGGCTCCTTCGAATTCAAGCGGGTGAGTAGCCCGGCACTAACTCGCAACAGAGCCATTCACACAACCTTGGTACTCATGAGATCACCACACATCTGTAGTATCGGCCCTCATGACCCGACTTGACTGCGTCCGCCGCCATGCAACGACATCTGTCCAGCTCGCGCGCCTCCATACACCGTGTCTCCGTGCATCATCTTTTACGGTCGCATGGTGAGATCGAAAACAACTTGCGTACGATCCCATCCTTTTTTTTGTGTCGTGTAGTCCGCGACGACGGCTGACGTACCTTCTTCTGCACCCGCAGACCCCTGCGCGCGTCTTCGAAAGCGCCAGCATCCCACAGGACTGAACCTCGCAAGTCGAGTCCACAAGCCATTCAATGCATGCAATGTCTCCGCCACACCCTATCGTCACCCTCGGATGCGTCATCACCACGCTCTCCCCCCGTACCACTTAGCCCAGATTCGCCTTTGGGGATCTGCTACGCGCGCAGCGGAGCTTGCATGCTCGTGCCCGTGTCGCGCACATCCGCACTCGCGATCCCGGCCGTGAGCTGGCAGCACTCGAAGTACTGGAAGGCGGGGTTCGCCGCTTTCGGCATAGCAACCGATCACTGGCGATAGACTGCAGCCGTTCGTGCTCTCGAGCGAACCCGGGACAGGTGACGAAGATCGTGCTTCAGCAGGAGGTCAGTTCTGCTTCGGCCAGTATGCTTGCGTTCTTTACTCACAGTCGCCCTTGTCGCAGCCGTCGGTCAGGTGGAGGCCTGAGCTATCACCCGAACGGGCTTCGAACAGTAACGACGTTCGGGCCCTCAGGTCCGGGAACGTCTCTGATTCTCGAGATTCTCGTCGAACGACGTCGCCCGTGTCACACCTTGCACGGCGACAGGGAGAGATGCCGCGGGGACGTGATGATGCTCGCGGACCTCGACCTTCCACACTTCTAGCCCACTCGATTCTGCGGAGCGAGCGATGCCTCGGGTCGTCGTACTCCCATCAGGCACAAGTCCGCCCCGCCACCGCCGGACTGCGTCCCCGAGAGAATCTGGATGTTGCTGTGCCATGGATGCGGATGTTCAGTGTCCTCTCGCCCAGTCCGTCTCGTTCCGTGTAGCCACGCTGCCTCGACGGCCCCCGGTTCCACGCAGCGCCGCCCGCCGCCCGCACCCAGCCGGTATATGTAGTCAGGAATCAGAATAGCAGCGAAGCACGCACTTTGCGAAACGTCTCCGTGCACCGGGCGGCCTTCGAAATCGCAGCGCGACGGAGATCACGCTCGACCTGCAGCCGGCATCAGAGTCTGTGGTCGTTCCAGCTTCATGGTCGTCAGACTCGGTCTTGGGATGACCAGTCGACGGAAATGCGAGCCCGGACACCGTCGACTGTCGCTCAATGGGGGACGGCACCTCCGCACCGTGAAGGAGCGATGTGTCGACGAGCAAGCATGGGAATCGATGTGAAGGTACGTCGCAACTGCACTTTTCCTTCACTCGTTGAGCAATAACTGACGCAGACGACAGAGAATGCACTTCGAGGGCCAGCGTGAATGAATTGTGCAGATTTAGTAGCCGAAACGGAGCGATCTGCAGGCGCAGACTGAGGGCGGTTGCGACGCTAGACTCGATCGTACGTTATCTACCTCAGATCCTCCCAGCTCAGCTGCCGCTGTTCGTTCCCTCATACTATCCATCTTCTCCAGCTGCCATCGATGCACCACCGCATTTGGGCGCCGCACCGCGATGGCTCCTCAGGTTCACAGATTGCGCGGTCGCGTCCGCGTTCGCTGTTTGCCCTCCCTCCGATGTCTAAGCTGTGCCGCGCGGAATCGAGCACGCCGGCGCGCCGGTTCGACGCGATCCTTGAGCTTTGGAATTACAGATCTCAGAATCTGAGCGGGGTGCACTTCAGCCGTCCCTGACGCTCGCAATTGAACCCCCCTTGAGCGACGGACGTGCCTGAGTCCGCATCTCGCTTCCAGCTCCAGCACGGGAAGTCAAGAATATGTCAGTGGATACAGTGCCGAGATCGATCTCGTCGCTGTATCAGCGCTCGCAACCTCGATGCGCTGTCGCGCTGGATGCGTACACCTGACGTAGGTGGATGGAGGCCAGGCCTTCGATGGACCCGAAGCCCCTGCACTCACTGGCGATTGGGTGCGTCTGTCTCAACGTTCAGCTCGACTTCGGTTGCTTCGCACGGTCGGACTCTGCATACTGCTGTCCGACGATCAACGTTCGAATCACCCACGCACCTTGCAGCAAGCATCCGAGTCGATTAATGCAACCCACGCGCCCCTCGGACCACACGGAGAGGAACGAGGTGGATTCGTCCATCGAGTGCGAGTCTCCGAGTTCGGTCACAGGGCGGTGTCGGTTTGCACGTGTGGCTCCGGTCTCCCCAGAAAGTTCCGAAAAAGTCAGTCTGCGGTCCAGGAGTCAGGACTGCATAGAGCGGAATCTTGGGTTTGTGGGACAGGTGAGAATCACCGGGCGATCTTCTCGTCATTCACTGATGCTGACAGTTAGACTGCTCTCGCAGTCTAGGTGAAGCTTCCTGCGTACCTCAATGACAAGCCTGGCGCTCGAAGTCACCCAGTTCCGACTTCAGGGTGTTCAAGGGAGCTACTCCAGATGCACGTGGAAGTTGTCGGGGGCGACGAGCGCGACAACGTCATCCTTCTCATATCCGTACTAGGAAGGCGTGTATGTCTACACCTTTCAACTAGAGAGACCGTGGACTCACATGGTGTTGTGAGAAGCTGCATGGCAATGAACTACTTTATATCCGGGATCGTCGCCACAGAAGCCCCGCCCTACCCAGCGCTGGGTCCATCCTTCGGCTCGTCCCTCATGTGAGACCCGTAGTTCTTGCAAACGCGCAGTGCGCGATGCGCTCACGCCGTAGCCAGCCACTCGCACCGAGCGCCGGGCTGTTCGAGAGGAATGCGATATACCATGATGTCTCCGGACAGTGCTACTACGTCCGCCATCCTATTTGCAATAAGACGGAGCCAGAAGAGCGTCCCTCAACCTGAAAACTCTCAAATTCTGGCCCAGTAATCCTTTCACGAGTCCGAATCTCAAGAAACCGCTGCGCCGGATGATCGCGGACCTGTTCGTCGCCATGCTCCGATT
>WJSG01028415.1:0-18328 GCA_016618145.1 Sanghuangporus lonicericola | reverse complement strand
GCCTCAACCGTGCCTTCCTCCCCCTCTCCTGCGGGGACAGACCTCCCGTCAGACTTCATTCGCTTTGCCTCCCTTTCGTCCTCTGAGTCCGACACGACCCGAGCACGCTTCCGGGATGGTCTTCNTGAGTCCGACACGACCCGAGCACGCTTCCGGGATGGTCTTCCTGGGGCCTTCGCCTTCGACTTGCGGCGCCCATGTGCTAGTCTGACTTGTTCCATCTGGTCCTTGAGAAGCGTGACGTAGGTCGCAGACTTCTGCAGCAGTGTCTCGAGTTGCGCGAGGCGCTCATCATCCTCCTATATCCGATGTTAAGACTGCTCTGAACAAGTAGATCGGAACATGTACCGGCTCGTCCTCTTCTGGCGCGGCCTGCAAACGAACACCGTGTCAGCTTCAGGTATCGAACGAAGCCGGAACTTCGCGGCGACTCGCACGCAACGAATGATCATCTCGCAGCGCCTGTCCTCGCAGTGCTCGTCGATGGAGGCCTGCCCCGGCGATGACTTGCGCTGACTCTCCTCCGTCCGTGCGTCCCCCAGACTGTCCTGCCCAATTGTCTCTCCGGCGAATATCAAGTACTCCAAGGCCTGTGTCTCGCAGTGCAGCCACCAGTGTTCATGCCCCATCCCTGACAACCGCCTCTAACACGGGAGCACGTGCTGCAACACACACCTTGACACTGTTCTGAACAAACTCGACCTCGTCGTCGTCCGTCTTCGGCTGCAGTCAAGCGTAGAGTCAATAACAATGCAGTTCAATGGCAAGTTGTGTCCTCACGTCGTCAGGGATGGTCACAGGGCTCGTAGGAGGGGATGTGGCACGCGTCGAGGGCATGGTTGGCGACCCCGGGGTGCCAGTCGACCGCGACGACGGCGTGGCGGACATGGTAAAGTTCGTGCTGTCGACTGCGTCGAGTCGAATCAGGATAGACACACGACGAGCAGTAGGATGAGGAGGACGAGGATGGCGGCGTGGAGGACGAGGTTGACGGCGCGGAAGGAAATCAGCCACCGCGTGACCGTTGAGACGCGCTACGTCACAAGTGACATAACGCGACCCGGTCACGCAGACGCCGTCGCGTCTCGACCGCAGTCGCCACTTTCTCAGTCTCTTCAAAGTCACGAATATATTCCGATCCGGTATCACGTCAACCGATGCGTATACATATTTGAGTAGCCCGTTACTGACAGATCGTTTGCGCGCACACGCCACCTACAAGCGAGACCTTGCCGCATCAGGCGGCCGTGTAAGACAAGTAAGTACACGCTGCGTCGAAGCTGGCAGAGTCAGAAATGGATTGGAACTGGACAGTAATTCGTCACGGGGTACCCGAAGCGATTGCGTCTTTGGGAGAGGAGCATGCGAGAGAAGGCGGCAGATGTCTCGATGATACACATCTGGTACCTCAGGCAACCTCGGGTGATGGATATTTGCACGTCTGGCAGCTTCAGTTCACGGCCGCCTCTGCCTAGAGAGCAAGTGATCAGACAGCGTACCGTAGACATGGATAACAAGATAACTCACCAGCTACTATGTGGCCGAGTCGATGATACCTTCGTCTGCGTCTTCCGCAATCGGATATTCTTCCTTGCTCGGCGGGTCGGCAAACCGGGATATGTTGTCTGGGTGTGTTGAAACAAGTGGCTGCATCTCCCGTAGGCCACGTCGTACTTGCCGCTCGTAGACCTTCCGCGACAAGACGTCGCGTATGTCCCGAAGCATCTCCAGCAGCCTCACCATGTACACGACCTCGTCTTCGTGAATCACCGCAAAGGTCTCTTGCGAGGCACCCGCGCACCAGATATCATAGGCGGTGAACTTGGCGTTCTTCGGCTTCTTCGTCGGGGCTGACTGTCGCTGTCCCTCGCTCGGCTGGTTCACAGCCGATTTCTTGGACGCAAGCGCGAAGACCATGCGCAAAACCGGCGGCGGGCCCTCGACGTCACTTGCAAACAAGCCACATCTGTAAGGGTTCATGTTGGCGAAGACCGAGTACTGGACCTTGGCCCCGTAGTGCCGGCTGTTCCTCGCCTGAATCAAGATGGCCGTCACCTTCTCCTTCTTCAAGACGGTACCTATCAGGACAGGAACGACGATGTCGATGTCGTTGTCGTTGTCTGCGCATATGATCGCCGCACCGCGCGAGATGGCAAGGAGAAGGTACTCCTGGTTCACCACGTCGAAGCTCTGCACCTTGATGAAGTGGTTGAAGTAGACGAACCCGTCCTTGAAGGCGTCGCCTAGCGGCGTCTTGGAGGCTTCAGCACTCTGGTAAGCACGTGGGAGGCTGCCTGCGAATGCGTTGAAGTGAGACTCCCCGAAGAGCGTCCGCAGCAACTGCGAGACGGTGATGATCCGCCGCCGGTAGGCGCCGTCGTACTCGTGAACATTGCCCGCGTCGCGTATGCCGGTCGGGGAGGCTCCGGGAGGCTCGTCCTCATTCAGAGGGAGTGTGGTCGCGCAATCGCGCGCGTACAGCAACAGGAGGGCGGTGACAAACTCTCCCCGCGGGCCAAGATCGAGCAGGGAAGACTGCAGGCAGTCGATGATCAGACTGCATGGCTGCAACCCTGTAAGAAATTCAGTTCCCAGGAGTTTACCATTCTCCCACCTCAGACCGACCATCGTATTGTACGCGGCTTCTGCCAGGAACGGCTCGGACGCGGAAGTGGTGATGACGGGGGCGAAACCGACGCCAGCATACAGCATTAGACGCATATGGTCGGCTACCAGTGAGCGCTCCATGCTAACGTCTTCTGGGCGTAGGGAGTCCGACAGGAGAACTTTATTGAATTCGATCGGAATCCGGAAGGCGATGCATGTCAATGCTTGTTTGCGGTCAATTGCACAAGGTGCAGCAGTAGATGACTTGAAGAGCTTCTGACCAGCGAGCGTGAAAATACGCTGCCGGGAGGTGTCGTCCTTCGCAGCGTCGTACATGGCGGCAAACCTGAAGATGTCCGAGTCAATGAGTGTGATAGATCGAGAACGGATGACTTACAACGGACGGCCCAGATGCACCATGTGGTATGTGGAGGCAACTTCCTCCAGTGTCCACACCTTCTTCCCCGTGATACGCTGCGCTAAGACATCGAGGGGCGTCACTACAATAGGCTCGAACGGACGCGATTCCATCCGCACAATCCGTGCTGAGCTGTTGAGCTGTGGGGGTGGAGAGAATTGTTCGAGCTTGCCCACTGTCGAGAGAAAGAGAGCAAAGATAGGTAGTTCTCTGATGATATGGAGACCGCGCCGTACTTCTGCGAAGAGCGTCCACGTAGTATCAGTCGTCTTCGTGTCGACCTCGTCGAGCATCTGCGCCTCGTCAAAGGACAGGATGACAAGTAGTTTCGAGTCATTCGACTTGGTGCCACCAGGAACCTTCGACAAAAGGTGCTCAGTCAACGCTCGCGCAGTGGTCTCCACGGTCATCTTCTGCCCTGAACAATCGTAGACGTCTGCCTTTGAGCAAGTCAGAAGATAGGGGCATTATATGAGCGAACTAACCTCCTTCGGGCACGTCGACGATACCAGTTGGGCTACCGCCGTGGACGATGCGACTTGGTGCGCTCTCCGACAGTGATTTTCTCGCCAAAATCTGGTCGAAGTCAGGAATTGCATTGGGTGAGAAGCCGAACGCTCACCTCATCCGCTCGTTTGCATACGTCCGAATAGAAATCACGCCGGTACTGGCCGTGCTGCTCGTACTGCATGCCTTCGCTCATCTTCCTGCGGAATTCGCGCGCAATCTCCTGTACAGCTATGCAGGCGCAGTCAGCAGCACGGACAAAAACGAAGAGAATTGAATGGACGACATACAGTCCGAGTTGATAGACTTCACATGCCTGAGTGCAGTCTCGAATAGAGCACACATGAAGACCTGAACTTTCTGCTCCCATAATTGGACCTTTTTCCCCTGCAGACTGGCAAACCATTCCCGAACCTCGACGTCCGCCGGCGGGAAAGCTGAATGGACATGCCCAGGTCAGCGTCCTGACGAAGGATACAGTATGCGGGACTAACCATGTGAGCCGAAGTTGAGCGGCAGGCAGAGTATCGTCTTTGCAAGCTCGTCGACCATGCGCGATTTTCCGGTGCCCGAGGACTGTGTTACCGCGGCGTAGCGAGCGTATCGCGGGGGGCCTTTTGTCGGATCCAAGTAGGTTCGAATTACGCTCTCGAGCGCATCAGGTTTCCCTTTGAACTCCCTTTGCCAAGACTCAAGGACCACTGGAATGAACAGCGTGAGCATATGAAAGCTGAACGAAGGGAACCACGGACCTCGCTTGTCCTTCTCACTCAATCCGCCTGGCCAGGCCAAATCTCGTACACGGGAAGGCTCTTCTCGTCTGGCGAACAAAGTACCTATCCGATCGAATCCTGTCAATAACCGATGCCGGCGAACATTGTTGTACTAGCACTTACGCGAGTTCAATACACCCTCGAAGTTCCCCTGATCGATGTCTATCTTGAGTTGAGGATCGTCCGCGAACATGCGTTCGGGTGGGTCGGCATTGAGAGAAATCTCAGGCTGGGCTTCCGCGATGAGCGCTTTCATCTGTTGCAAGATGACCGATGGATACATCTTGACAGCGGCGCTGGTCAATGAGACGAACTTCTCCATCTCCTGCAAGCAATGATCATATGTTTGCGATGTCAATTCGGGCGGATGCTTGCGCCGATCCTTGGAGGTCGCGTGCGGTGTCGGCGAAGACATGCTGGAGCTACCGAGTGTGCCCTGATAGTCGACGGAGCGAAGCCTCTTATGATCCTGTTCCCCTGAAGAGTCTGAATTTAATCGTTTGGTGGACATCGGCTGGTGGTGATTTCTGGGAGGAGGAGGAGGGCAGTGTTGTCTCCCCTAGGCAGCCCACGATACGACAAATTTTGATACGGGACCACTCGGTTTTTGTCGTCAAACACACGCAGACTAAGGGCAGTGGTGGTTTGGTGAGGAGGTCGCAACTGCTGACTAATCAATACACACGCGTCCGAAGTAAGTACGTCTACTTACTGTACCCAGGACTAGCAGGTTCCCGTGCCCCTGCCACGGCAAATGGAGGACAGCGGCGCACTCGGGCGGGCTGGGGCCCGCCCTCGTCCGCCGCTGTCTGGTGTGTGTGTATGCTACTTTTATGTGAGATGAATCGGCTAGCACAGTAAGTACAGTTGAACATTGGACTATGTAATCATTAGTACTCCGTCTCCGCGTCCGCCTCTGCTGAGCGCGGTTATAAAGGCTTAAAGACCAACAGTTACCCAGTTCTTATCCAGTAAGAAGCAGGGCTTCAAATCGGTTTCTAAGGAGAGCTATGGTGCATTCTTGTTGCTGACAATGCTATCGTCTTTTGCACGGTGGCGGTTGGTTTGACCAAGCGAGACGCGTCGGTCTAGAGTCCGATGACTCGGAATTGGGTTTCCGCTTACTCGGACAATGAATGATCTTCTGGCTGCCAATCTCAGAAAGCGCCCGTACTCGCCGACGTTCCTCTACCTTCAACATCAGCAGGAGACATGCATGAAGCTGTCTGAAGGTCCTCAGGTATGTATGGATGCCCTGCGATGCGGTTGCGCGGAAGAGCGAACACGAAGAGCACTTACACAGCGAGTTTTTCCTGATTTAGAAAACAGTTTCCTGATATGGCGACCGAGATGTTTTACAATAGAAGATACTTACCCTCGCTCGACTACTTACATCCACATTCACAGCACCAGGACTTGGGTACGACGATGCTATTGATGTGTATATTGGCTGCAAGCTGACCTCCATCATTGGTACTCCACAGCATTGCATTGACTGCCAGCAAACTGGAATGTGATCGTAAAGTCGCTACGCGCGGCGTAAGATCACGAGAGGTCTTCCTGACCCAAGGACATGTCTCAGCATCATTGAATGCTTGCTTTGAGCACCATGTGCGAGAACAAGACCATTGGTGAGTGTAATGAATGTACTGCATGTCATATCCGACTCATACAGTGAGCGAGGTAACTTGAAGTACCACATAGGCGCCGCGAGACACCTAACGACTCTAACGACTCCTTCAAGCTCTCATACCCGCCTTCCATGAGGCTACTCCTACATTGTTGTCCCAGGACAAGAGGCATCTTTCCTCAACCAGCGTAGGCTGCGACGATCGCGACGCGAATGTCACGTGCTGAGAAGGAGAACAAGGGCCGCATGAGACTGCATCCTCCCTTAAAATTGCAGAAGGCGGGACGAGTTATCGTCCAGCTGACCTCTCTGGTAAGTGCATTATACACAACACTCGCGGGGTGTGCTTCTCACTGCCTCGCTCCAGGAGCATGTCGTACCACAAGACCAAGACATCGCACCCGCAGAGTCCTATCCGACTGGACGTACATGCAGCTCACATAGACTCCTGTCCCTCCATTCTCGACTTTCCACTCCGAGAACACGGACCGCTGATCCCGACATCGCGGTCGAACGACTCCTCCTCCATCTGCCGAATTATGGCCAGCCTGCCTCGTGTTGCAGCTTTTTTGGCTTCCATTCGCACCCCGCGCTCACAATTGGCCTCTCGGTCCTCTCGAACGTTCTCCTGCCCGGCCGTCATGCTGCCGGCATGGCGTTCTGGACGGACCTTGGACGAATCCTAATGGCCATCTAAAAGCATCTAAACCGTTGCAGGCCAGGACCTGCACGTTCTATCCCACGTCGGGGCGCACGCAGTTGACGCCAGCGGTAAGTCGGTCACCCGACGCCGTACTATGGACCCCCATGCTCGTAACGCATTGACGAGGCGTGGTGCCAGCCCACAAGCTGTATCAGCGACAGGCTTCAGAGTCCCGAACATGGCCCGCAGCCCGGCGGGACGCGTGCAAGGCGCACATTTACACTCGCCATCAGGCACTAGCTTGGCCATCTTCGGCGAATCTCCCCAAATCTCCCCACATTTAATTTCCTCCGAGGCCAACCGAGACGCGGTTCGGCGTGTTTATCGCCATGCGAAGCGGTCTGGGAATCTCGATGGCCCATGCTCGTGGGTGTTGATGGCGCGGGCCATGGCCACCGTCCTCCCTATAGTATGTAAGTGCCCTGCATTGTCCTCTGTTTATCTCTCCCCTCTGCTCTCTGCTTTGCTCTTCGTGTCCGACTCTTGCCTCAACCCATCCGCTCTCTACCTCCCCGCCCCGCACCCCTCGGACGCAATGCTCTTCCCGAGCCTTCCGTCGCTCTCCGCCCTCCTCCTCGTGCTCAGCCTCTACGGCCCCGCGACCCTCGCGCGCAACATCCCCGTGGTGCACCAGCACCTCGCGCGCGGCGCCGAATCCCAACAGTGGACTAACGGCCAGCGCCTCGCAGCGGGCCTGCCCCCGCACGCACCCCGCAAGCTGATGCGCGCCACCCCGACCGAGCCCAACGTCGCGAAACGCCATGCCCCGAGTGCCAGCCCGAGCCTTTCGGCGTTCGCGAACCTGCCCATGTACGTCGCATTGTCTCCTGTGCCGTCTTGTTCTCCGTCTCAAGACTCACCGCCCCTCGCAGCGCCGCCACCGAGACGCGCACTGGCCGCATCGAAGCCCGCACCGTCGCAGACGACGCCTCCCTTGGTTTCGTCCAGCTCTCATCAGTCGAGGGTTCCGGCGTGTGAGTGCAGTACCCCGCATCACCATCTCCGTTCGATCGCTCACTGGAGCGCTCGTGCCTGATTTGCCTCCCCGCCGCTGTGCTGCTGCTGCACACTGCCTGCCGTCGCTCGCGTGTTGATGGCGTCCGACTCGCAACAGGAGCCTCAAGTTTGCGAAAGAGTCAGACGACGCCAGCGTTGTGACGTTCACCAGCTCCGGCTTGACGCCCTTCGACATCGCGACGGTGAGTGACAGTTCCATCCTCATCATACCCTTGGCACGGACGCTGATTGTCGATCACGACTGTATCATCATGTTTAAACATCAATCTCGGTCCTACCCCGACACCGTTACTCACTGCCCGCGCTCAATCGTGCCGACGTCGCAGACCGGAGACTCACCGCTCTTCCTCGGCGGCTCGGGCACCATTGCAATCGCAACTGGTTCCACAAGGTGCGCAGAACTTCCGAAGTTCAAAACTTCCACTCGTCGCTTGGGTGCTGACGTGCGCCGATCCCGGTCCCGCGTGGCGACAGAACGGCCACACTCAGCTCGGTCCTCCAAAGTGAGTGTCGAGTTCCGTGCTTCTGGGTTCTCGGGGCTTCTTCAGTTCTGTCCTTGTTCCCGCTTCATGTGGGGCATGCCGCCCATATGACGGCCCGGCGCTCCCCCGTGGGCCCGTTGTATTCGACGACAGGCCGGTGGGAGCGTCGTAGCCAGGCCCACTGTTCAACGTCCAGCTTCGCCTGAATCTTGTTGATGGCGCTCCGATACGCGATACGACCTTCCGACATGTCGCAGCAGTAACAGCAGATGCTGACAACATTATATTCTATTCCAGCATCGCCCCATGCCCGGCCAATGGCGACAGGCGGCGAGTCTGCGATCTGGACGCTCGACGCAGCGACCCAGAAGCTCGTTCGTGAGTGAACCCCGTCCTCCTTATCGTGCCATCAGAACCGGGCCTCACACTGGGACGATCGCAGCACTCTGGGTGAACCCTGACGGCGCGCACGCAAAGACGACGCTCGCGTACAGCGCGACCGACGCCGCACTGCTCCTCACGGGCGACATCGACGCCTACAACCAGGCGCACCCCGAAGCCCCGGTAGCCGAAGCGGTAAGTGGCTTTAGCCTTACCCGGACCCCGACGTTGAGTTCAATGTGCGGGCTGTGGTGCCCGTTCGCGTCTCGCTGACTGCGCGATTATGTACAGGCGCTCTACTATGTGAGCAACTGACCTCGCGGAGAGGCCAGCTCTCGCCGGCCTCAGCCAGGGGCCGCAGTACCTCGTTCCACGCTGCATATGCAACGACAGAACGCAAACGACGGGGAACGAACACGATTACGACTACGATGACGGACACCTACACTATGCGCCGGCCTTGCTTGCCCCCCCGCTAATCCGCTTTCACCTTCCACCACCTGCAACCGCTCGAACTTCATCCTTCACTCTTGAACCTTCAATCTTCGACGGTGCCCTTTTGAGCAGCCTGCGCACCCTCCCGCCATCGCGCGCGGGCCGCGCTGTGCAGGCCGTCTCCACTCCTGTTGTACAACCGAAGAGTCCAGGCAAAGGCTCGTAGCGGACCCAGCCCCCTCCTCCTCCCCCTCAATCCCTCGATCCCTCAACCCGAAGGACCCCCGTGCCGAGTCCGAAAGGACACGGCCGCCGACCAGCGAAATAGACCCCCAAGACTGCCGTATCCTCGCGTATTATTTGACACTCTTTTCTAGTCACGAACGAACCCTGGTACTTTGCTCGCGTTTCTCCGCTTCTCTTTATCTTCTCCCCGGTTTTTTGGTTTCGTGATGAACTTATTGACATTCTGCACTTCTGAACTGTTTACTTACGTTGGACTTTCCTCTCTCACCTCACCTCGCGCGGCATACGTTTACTTACTCACGTAGGGCTCGCCACAAGTTCTCCTTCATGGTGCTTGGTGCTGGCTCTTGCCACCGGACTTGGACCGTTTCTCATGTACCGAGCCTGCGTGCTCACTATGCTCCCCCTTCTCCCTTCTCCCTCCGGAGTCCCTCCCACTCCGTTACTCACTTATACCCGGCTTCCCCCTTCCACCTCCCTCGCTCCCTATCCGCATAGTTAGTTGTCTGCTACAGTAGCCGTGTATAGTACACGTGTTGTACCGCAGTGTAATGCCAAAGACGCGATAGCCCGTGCGGTTGGAGCAGTCGAGTCTCCGCTGAATTCATAATGAAGTCCAGCCCCGGCCAGATACAGTCGTCGTACATAGTCCTGATCATTCTCTCTCTGTTGTTGTCTTCTTGCGCCCGAAATTCTCTGTGCGAGTGCGGCAAAGTTCCGAAGCCTCGGATGGTTCCTGAGACGAGGCAGCAGACTCACCCGAGCAGACGGGCATTCTCTCAGCGCTCGTGGCCTTGTCAACGCGGGACCTGTTGGTGGTCTTCGCACCAGCATCGTTGGATGCCGTGCATCTGCGCTGTTTGTTGTTCGAGCCCGAGTGTGCCATGTTCGCAGTGTGGAGAGAAGCGGTGGTAGGCAGCAAGCGCTGTTCTGAGATACAAGTGCTCCGTCGCACGGTCGAACCACTACTTATTTCGAAGTGCACGTTCAGAGGCACTGAAAGATTCACAGCACACAATTGATATGTCAAGATGTTCAGGAGCATGGATAATATGACAACACATTACGGCAGGGTATGTACGCTATGCGGTATACGTGTATGACAAGCAAAGGGAAAGAAGAGCAGAGTCTTAACGATGAATCAGAGGAGAGGTCTACGTCGCGCGATGGGTAGTACGATCAGTACGTTCCGCCCGCCCGACGGCGTCCCCAGCCTCTGCGACCCGACGTTCGCGTTGACGACATTCCACCTCCCCGACGGCTGCGGCTGCCACACCTGCAGCAGATGATAGCGACGAAGAAGTCCCAAATGGCAACGATGATCTGGGGAAATAATGGTCAGCATCTAGCGAAGGGCTAACGAATCTGTAAGGTGACTTACAGAGACGATGACGGAGACGATAGTCTCGATGACCCCTGCGATGGCAGAGATGATAGCGTTGATGCCGCCGCCGATAGCAGAAACGATGGAACCCTACGTGCGACACACCGTCAGACATTAGTAGTTGGAGAGGGACAGCGAGGCACATACCATGATGATTGCGAGCGAAGCGAGCTACATTGACTAGGGGCGCTCTTCCCGGGACAAACAAGGACAAATTGTACCGGACACACCATATTTGGACAGGTGTCGAACTCTTACTCACCTGGAAGACTTGCTTCTGGGCCTATGATCCTGTCGAGGTTGTCAGCGTATGTACTTGCCTTGGAGAATGATCACGCCAAGTTTGAGCTTCATATGTCAAGAATTGATAGAGATCCTCAAAGTCGGCCTGGGAGTATGTCGAGCGCTTAGTGCTCGTCTGCTTTCCATCCCGCATAGTTCGGTTGCAACACAGTCATAATGGTAGTAGATAGTCATTTTACAACACTGGCATGCTTCTCAGAGTGCTTTGAGCAATTGCAGACCCTCAACACACTCGCGCACTATCACCTAGTGGTTGTAACCACCCAGGCGCTAAGCACAACCGCGTGCTTCTGGTTCAGTTCAACGTGAACAATGACCCCTCTTATACACGCACTGCAACTATTCACCTCCGCACCACCATCCTTCCTCACGTCTTTCGCAAAACCACCACAATCAAGTATTATGCCTCCCGTTCTCAGCACCCTCAACCACACATTCAACTACTGCTCACGGTGCCAGAACGACATCCCAGCAACCCCACGTAACTGGGATTTTCAGCGGCGCATGTGTACAGAATGTGCGAGGCAAAGACCACTCACCATCCGGCTCCCAGCGGCCACCATCCGTTGCACCCTGTGCAATGAACTCTATCCACCCGGCGTGTTCAGCGCAGGGGATGGCCATCCTCCACACTCGCGCTGCTCCCGTTGCCGCCTTCGTGAACGCTGCTATCGGTGCCGCAAAATCAAACGTCGCAAGCACTTCAAGAGACCATCAGTGGTTGATGAAAACGCACCTAACGCCCTCTTCAAGAGTTGCGACCGCTGTCGTATGAAGCGCGTCGAACGTGGTTTGCGTGAACGTCAGCGGGCTGCCGATGCTGGACTTCGCTGGTGCTCATGCTGCGAGAAGCAAGTGCCGGAGGAGGACTGTTGCGACGATGTGGGAGTTCTACATGCGACATGTAACCGTTGTCGAGCGCGGAGACGTGCGCAATACCGCGCACGTCGGCCTCCTGATGCGGTCCAGGACATTATGGAGGAGCAGGGAGAGGAGGAACCTGACAACCAAGGGGAGCCAGATGGAGTCGATACTGTGGAAGCTGATGAGTTCAACAACCTTCTGGACGACGAGCCTGAATGGATGCACATTGACGTGCCTGAGGAGAATGTCATGGGTATCTCGGAGAGCAATCTCTTCGAGAACTTCAAGTCGAAGCTAGAAGAACTACGGCTTGAAGTTTGCGAAGAGTGCTCTGAGAAGGACTTCAATATGGACATCCGGAACGGGATGTGTCACCGCTGTCGTTCAGACCGAGGCACCCCTGTTCGCAAGTTCTCCAAAGACAACAACATCAATCCTGGTATGTGGTTATGTGAACCATAACGTGAATCTGGCTGACCTTTTGTTCCATAGCCCCGACACGTCCAGCTTGTCTTGAAGCTCTGACGGAGATGGAGGAGATGCTCATCTCTCTGGTGCAACCTATGATGACCGTGCGTTACACCAAAGGTGGTCAGATGGGCTATAAAGACCATGTCGTCAACTTCCCACAAGATATCTCGATTGTTGCGTCACGCTTACCAAGGCTCCCCGAGAACGTCGACATCGTGATCATTCGCCGGGATAATGACGATCTGACGAACCATGTCGACTTCGTAGTTCGGCGGGCAGTCGTCAAGGCTGCTCTCGAATACAAGATTGCCCACGATCCAAACTACGCACATGTCGTGAAGGATGACGCACTGCTTGAACAGCTCCCAGAAGATGGCTCTGTCGTGCATCGGCTTCCCACCTGCCGTGTCGGCCGGCAGACTGCCAACGCTCCAGAACCTGCCGGCCCTTCTGATGCTGCACCTCAGGAGAGCGAAGACACTGGCAGCGAGTCTGCGGGGGAGGAACAAGTCGTCAGTGGTGTCCTGAACCTTGGAAACTCCCAGCCTACCGAAATTGCTGCAATACGCGCAGGGGCGGAGAGAATCATTGGCATTGAAGACCCTACCCCACAACATGCACAAAATAACATTGTAAGCTTACTTCATAGCATCCGAGACGGCATGACTTACCATGATACGCTGCAGATTCAAGCTCCACGTATTGATGGCACTCCGATTGATGAACGCACGCCTGGCTACATTGTCAAGGCATTCCCGACCCTGTTTCCAGATGGTACAGGAGACTTCCATCAGCCACGTTTGCGCAAGGTTCAAATGGGCGAGTACTTTGCTCACCTCCTTCGATTCCGGGACAGTCGCTTTGCGCGCCATGCGCGGTTTCCTTGGTTCGCCTTCAACACCTTGCAAAGGCACCGGACGCGCGATCAAGCTCGCATCTTCGTGCGTCAACAGCATGACGCTGCTCGGCTCACTGCAGAAGACATTAGGATAATGCTGCAGGAAGGGGACGAAGCGCTCGCGAACCGGATGGTGAGATACGGCGCTCAACTGCGCGGTACTCGTGCATACTGGCTGGCACGTCGTGCCGAGCTCATCGACATGATCCATGTGAAAGGCTCACCTCATGCGTTCTTCACACTCACTGCGGCTGACCTGCAATGGCCTGACCTCCATGCCCATCTCCCCAACGAAATTCCTGTGCCTCCAGGTGATGTCAATGCCGAACGACGACAACGTCGCCTCGCCCTCAATCGCAATCCCAGCCTGGTGGCTACGTACCTCGACCATAGAGTCCAACTCTACCTCAAGCATTTTCTCTTCCCGCTCCTTGGTGTCCGCGACTTCTGGTACCGATATGAGTGGCAAGACCGAGGAAGCGGGCACGTTCATGGCTTTGTCTGGCTCCGGGATGCGCCGGATATCAACGCGATTAACTGGGACGTCCTGAAAGACGAGAATGCAGTTATTTCCGATGATCAGCAGAAGCGCATGCAAGAGTTCGTTACGTATTGGGACCGCATCATAACGGCATGGAATCCAAAGCTTCCAGAGGCGAACGTGCCCCAGCTTGGAAGGCATCCTTGCAGTATCCCCTACGCTGACCTGCAGGGCACGAAGGATGAGCTGGCGGACTTGCTGAACTGGGTGGAAAGACATACCAAGTGTACTCCGGGGTACTGCGAGGTCAAGCGCAAAGTCCCTGGTTCAGCCGAAACCCAGACAGCTTGTCGATTTGACTATCCATTTGACTGTCGCGACACCGCCGGTATGGGTTTGGATAGCAAGGGGCGCGTCCGCTTTGAAGCACGGCGCAACGATCCAATCTTGAACCCTCACAACCGCGCGATGATTTTTGCGTGGAGAGCAAATGTGGATCTAAAGCCAGTTCTCAGTCAACAAGCAGCTCTAAGGTACGTCCTGTGTACATGTTCTAGGTGATGGGGGATACTCACAAGGAGTCGGGCCGCAGTTATATCGCCAAGTATGCCTCGAAGGCGGAGGCAGGGGCCCCTACGTTCCCTGCCTTACTGTCTGAGATTGTCGGCGCCGCTCAGCCATCTAGCAGTGCACAATCGGCATGTCAGAAGCTGCTGAACAAGATGCTCGGTGAGCGCATGTACTCTGCACAGGAGACGGCTCACCTTCTCCTTGGTGTCCCGTTGGTCAGAACATCAGTCACCTTTCAGAGCCTGAACCTTGCACGAGAAGGGTCTCTCAGGGCACTCGGGACAGCCGCAGAAGAGTTTGAAGGTGTAGATGCCGATGAGCCGGTTGCAGACCCCGAGGGGAATCAGCATGTAACTGACCGCTCCTGGATTCAACGGTGAGTCGCCAAGTACAGCCAGATTGTAAGTTTGTCAACGCTTACCTGTCATGACGATAGCTACACAAGTCGCGATGAATCTCTGGCTGCTCTCTCACTCCAAGAGCTGTTTCAAGCATATACCTGGAAAAACAAGCAATGGCGTCGCCGTCGAAACTCAACAAACGTCATCTTGCGCGTATATCCGAGGTACTCACCAAGCCCAGACAATCCCCATTACGAGGACTACTGTCGCACCAAGGTCCTCCTACATCATCCCTTCACGACGCTCGACCATTTCACCCAGACTGAAGACAGTTCTGGCCGGACCTGGCGTGAGATCTTCGAGAAATGTCTGCAAGACGACCACACTCACCCTCCTGATACTCTTCGGGATTATGAACAAGAATGTCGACGCGAGGCTGCAGCGGATGCCGAGGACGACGACGAGGATGTTGAAGCCGACCCAGATACGTTCATGATGGAAGAAGCAGACTGGCAATTATTTGCCCGTCTTTTTCCGAACGCTGCGCTCCCCACTTTCGACGCAAGCGATCTGGGTCACCGCCCTATTGACAACGCCTGGAATACTGACGAATCTCGGGCTCGCTGGGCACATGTCGACCAGATGGCGTCCTACATTGCGGACATGCGTCGGGAGATGGCCGGCCAAGATCTCGGTATTGAAGACGAAGCTCCGGTAGATATCGACACTCTTGAAGAGGAGCAACGCGTTGTATTCGACCGCTTTGTGAACGCGTACAGAACGGTCCTGGATGGTGACAGTGTCGAGCCTCTGCGACTGAACATCGACGGCACTGCAGGGTGTGGGAAAACGTACCTTATTCGGGCAATCTGTCAAGAGCTCCGCCGCATGGCCGCCGACCGAGGTCTCCCTGACCCCATCCGTGTCCTTGCACCATCGGGTGTTGCAGCCTGGAATATCGGCGGTCAAACTATTCATTCTGCTTTGTCTCTACCTGCGACTGCTGCGACTGCCTTTGCCCCGCTCTCTGGCTCTCGACTCACCACTCTACAACAGCAATTCCAGGGGGTCCACTTCGTAGTGTTCGACGAGAAGTCAATGATCGGGCAACGCATGCTGCCGAAGGTCGATTCACGCCTACGACAGCTCAAGGCGACAGACAGCCCGTTTGGAAACTGCCATGTCGCTCTATTTGGCGACTTCGCCCAGCTTCCACCTGTTGCGGATCGCCCCCTATATGCTCCCCCTTGTCCGCCAGATCAGACGTCCGAGTCTGCGCAAGCTAGCCGAGACGGTAGCACTCTCTACTCACTATTTTCTGAAAGCTATCGGTTACAGGTTGTCCACCGCCAGCAAGGTGAATCTGCGCAGCAACAGCGCTTCCGCACGATGCTCGAACACGCCCGGAACGGCGGGCTGACTACGGAGGACTGGCAGCTTCTCCTCACGCGCTTCGAAGGCAAGCTATCTCCAGCTGAACGGGCCTTGTTCGACGACGCAATGTGTCTGTTCACCAAGTCTGAGGCTGTTGATTCCGCTAACTATAGTCAGCTAGCTGCGCTCAACCGGCCTTGCGCTCGGATCAACGCGAAGCACGATGGAGGCCCGGACGCGGTCAAGGCAACTGCTGAGGACGCTGCTGGATTGGAAGCGGAACTCGTACTGGCATGTGGAGCGCGGGTCATGATTACCCGCAATGTCTGGCAGCAACATGGTGCGTCTATGTACTCTCATTATATGTTTTGTATCGCTAACCTGTCTCCTAGGCCTCGTCAACGGAGCAACCGGCCTCGTGGAGGATGTCATCTGGGCTGAGGGGTCACAGCGTTCAGAGCTTCCCCTCGCCGTTCTCATGTCCTGCCCAACGTACTCAGGACCGACGCTTTGGCGCACCGAGCCTCGTCCTGGCTTTCCAGAGGGTATCCCCATCGTGCCAATCACCGCAGTCAAGACGACGTTCGAGGGAAGAGGTCGGACTCTCGCACGTACACAGCTGCCGCTGCGGTTGGCCTGGGCTGTCACCGTGCACAAGTCGCAGGGTTTGACGATCTCGCGCGCGAAGATTGGTTTGGGAACGTCAGAGTTCTGCTCAGGACTTACCTTCGTCGCGCTGTCACGCGTCAAGTCTCTCGACTCCTTGATGCTGGTGGACAAGGTCGACTACTCGCGTGTACAGAAGTTGGGTGGGCAGGGGTTACAACATCGTAACGACGACCTCCGGCGTAGATACCCTAGCTAGCTTCAATGTACTTTCGCATTGCAAACAGTTGGAAAATACGCGCCTGATCGGCGAAGCGAGCCCCCTGTCTCCGACCGTTGGCTAGTAAGGAGCTTATGAGATCGTGAGTCGTGAAAGTCGTGAAGTGGGTGGATGCGAGGAGTGGTTGTGAGTTTGTTGGGGGAAGGAGAGGCCCTCGAGTGTTCTTATATCCTCCGCCAAGCTCAGGAACAACAGTGACGTTGAGACGGAGGCAGGACTCCACAACGTCTTTCTTGCCCCACGATGAGCACGCTGACGTCATGATGTAAGTTGCGTCTTCCAGGCGGCTCCAGAGATGTTCCGGAGGCCGCCATTGGGGCTACTAGCTGCATTCCACGACGCGGGCCCTCGGACCTACGACTTGTCCGAAACTTGCAGCTTGGAGTAGACCAGGGATCATTTTCCAGATGTCGACGAGGCAGGGACGGAGATGGTTTGGAAGCGTCGTCATGTAGCGCGCGTAGAGTCGAGGTGCCTGTCGCTGTAATGAGTCAGGCACTATCAGGCAGGCAAGAGTTGTCCAGGAACAGGAACAGGCTCAGGTGTAGCACGTCATGGAGCGTCTCACGGCCGAAGTGGAAGTGGCTGTGCTACTCCTAGTATGGTAACCGAGACGCCCGCCGTGCCACTCCTCCAGGGTTACGTCGGCAGATTGGGCGAGGGATCGAAGTGGGTTATCCGACAGGGCAGTTATCAAAATGCATGTGTTTGTAGAACATCCTATATTGAGCAGACTAAAGGAGCGTGTGGAATCAGACGTAAGCAGTGGGCAAGCGGACATAGGGTACATGTACATAGTGATTACATACGAGAGCATGGAGAGAGAGGTAATAGAGTCAAACCAAGATAGTAACAAGTTCGTCTTCAGTCAATAACCACAACATCCTGCAACGTTCACGCAGCGCCAGCCTTTGCAGCATCCTCTCGCGCCTTCTTCGCCGCCCACCCCTCCTCGTCCACGTCCTCCTTGATCTGGGTAAGAATGCGGGACACAACGTCGACAGCCTCCATCGCAATTTTCTTGTCCTGCGGCTGCATGAGACGGAGGAACTTTCTCTCGAACACGTCGGGGTGCCAAAACAGAATCTCCGCCCTGATGCGCACCTTCGCGCTCTTCGTCGCCATGCTGGCACGGTGCGGAGACATGACAAAGGCTCGGACCTTCTCGTACACAATCTCGCTCGGCTGAGGGGCAGGAGGAATGGGCTGTCCAACGTACGAGATAGGCGGGAAGTAGGGGATGGGGAAATCACAGTAGGGCACCTGGTTGTCGATGTCCTTCCGGGTCTTGAGGACGTTCCACCTATGATCGTACCAGTCGCAGATCTGCTTCGCAATGGCCGCCTTGTCCGCGTCAAGCTCCGCTTCACGGGCTGCTTGAGCAGCACGCTCCCGGATCTCTTGGGCTGCAGCTTCAGCGGCGTCCCGTTCCTGACGCTCGGCCCACTCCCGGGCCTCACGCGCAGCCCGCTGCTGCTGTTCGAGCAAATACCGCTGCTGAGCGTCACGGAAGGCCTGCTCGAGCATGACGTGCTCGCAATAAGCCTGCTCGAGCTG
>WJSG01028388.1:0-13816 GCA_016618145.1 Sanghuangporus lonicericola | reverse complement strand
CGCTCCCTCACCCCCTCCTCTACCCTGCTGCGCGCTTTGTCCTCTGGGCGTTCTACACCTTCTTTGTCGGCCTCTTCGCGACCGGTCTCTGGGTCATCGCCCACGAATGTGGACACCAGGCCTTCTCTGAGAGCAAGACCATCAACAACGCTGTTGGCTGGGTCCTTCACTCTGCGTAAGTGTTAAACTTTACACTGTGGGCGTCTTCGCGTCTCCCACTTCCGCTAAAAACGCGTCTAACTGACATGTGATCATCTTTCTTCCAAAATTACGATTGAATTCGTTGCCTTCTCCTCCGAATCGTCACGTACAGGCTCGGTGTGCCTTACCACGCGTGGCGGATTAGCCATGCTGCCCATCATGCCGCAACTGCCCATATGACGCAAGACCAGGTTTTCGTCCCTCGCACTCGCACTGAGCTCGGCCTTCCTGAGTTCGACCCGACTAAGGAGGACCTCGCGGGCTCCAGCGTGTCGGAAGAGGTCCAGCGGGAACTGTGGGAGGCTCTCGGCGAGTCTCCCATCGGCGCCATTCTCGGTTCTCTCCGTTACCTCGTAAGTAATACTTCGTGTCTTGCCGTCGTAGCTTCCTGCTCAACCGATCTCACTTCACTAGATTGGTGGTTGGCCGGCATACCTCATTCGCAATGCTTCTGGGCAAGTTCGCTACCCTAAGGGCACCACTCGTACGTCGTACGGAGTTTCGAGATGTAACCTTTGGCTAAAATTCTCGCAGACTTCAACCCTTCGTCAGTGATGTTCCGCGAGAACCAGCGCGGTCAGATCATCATCTCCAACATCGGTATCATGCTTTGGCTCGGCGCTCTTGGCCTGGCGATCAACCGTTTCGGATTCTTCGAGGTTTTCCGCACCTATCTCATCCCCTACCTCTGGTACGTTATGTCTTCCGCGGGTTGTGTGCAGGCCTCTGATACCGGACTCCAGGGTGAACCACTGGCTCGTCCTCATCACCTTCCTCCAGCACACCGACCCTTTCCTGCCCCACTACCGTGCCTCCGAGTTCACCTTCCCCCGCGGTGCGCTCTCCACGCTCGACCGCAAGCTCCTTGGTGACCTCGGCAGCGTCATGGCATGGCTCGGCGCCTTCTCTACGCACGGTATCTCTGAGACGCACGTTCTCCACCACGTCTCGAGCAAGATCCCCCACTATNCTCCACCACGTCTCGAGCAAGATCCCCCACTATCACGCATGGGAGGCCACGGATGCTCTTCGCAAGCGCCTCGCTCAGCACGGCATCCATCTCCAAGGCCGCCCCGGAGGATGGGCTGAGGTGTACCGTGTGTTCAAGGAGTGCAAGTTCGTCGAGGACGAGGGCGACATCCTGTTCTACAAGAACGCGAGGGGCTTCGCGGCGACGCGCCCCGTATACGTGGACAACTCTGCGAGCGACTCGGGTATCGAGATCCTCGACAAGGACGCGTAGATCCGCGCGTTCCTTCGTTGTGTCATCCATCCCCCCCTCTCACTCGCATTGCTGTCACCCGCTGTCGCACCTCGCGCTCCCCCACTCATTCGATTTGCCGCTGCCTGACACGACCACATCCACGCACACTGTCACGTAACACTCAGACAAACGAACGCCCCTCCGTCATGTTTCGACTCCATGACGGAGGAGGCGGGTCAAGCCGCCGCTCCGGGTGTGTGAGCAGTCCTGCGCACGATGGGTTGTACGATGTAGAATGAGATAGACGATACGGTCATTAGGTTAGATAGAGAGCGCAATAATGATTCGGACATACGGGAATGAACGACTATGTGTGACGACTTGCGCTCGACAGCGAGTATATGTACGCACACCACTATTGGTAGTATTATTGTTCGGGAAGTCCTGAGGCCTGAGACGGGATGACTGCAAGATATCGGGCGGAGTCCTGAAGATTGCCATCGCTCCAATCTTCGGCAGTCCGTTGTCTCCCAATATATGACGGCGGCTTTACAACTCCTTAGCTTGCATGGAATCGAAACCAGTCGACTGCGGCGGTTTCACTAGTTCAGCCAGGAGGGTGATATCACGCACGAAGTAATCGCCAAAGAAAAATGCCATGGGAGAGTTACAGTGTACTGCCTAGTTTTTGAGACGGCATGTAGCATACGTCGTGACCACCTCGTCGGTCGTCCTGCAGAATGGGCTCGGGGGTGTGCGGAGAGATGGTTCATACAACAAACAGCAGTGCAGAGGGGGGAGGAGGAGTGCCCAAACCAGCAAGGCGCGAACCGGGCGCGCAATCACCAACAACAACCCGCGGACTACACATGTGGGGGGCGGGGCGGGGCGGGGCGAGACGTCTACTCCTCGTCCTCGTCCTCCTCTTCCTCCTCCTCCTCGTCCTCGTCCTCGCGGGCGGCCTCGACGACGGCGGTGGCGATGCGGTCGAGATCGCGCTGGCCGTCCTGGGAGATGCGGCGGCCGCCGTTGTCGGTCTGTTCGAGGACGCCGATCTTCTCGAGCGACTGGCAGATCTTGCGCTGCACGGACGCGGACGAGTCGGCGTGGTGCGAGGGGCGGTTTCCGCGGCGCTTGGCGCCGCCGTGCAGCTTCGTCAGGGCGCCGATGCCGACGTCTTTCCGGAGGTAGATGTGTCTTGCGATGGCGGCTGTTTTTCGGCGGGGGATGATGATGCGGATGCGCAGTCGGAGTCGGAGGCGGCGAGACGGGTGTCACGATGCACGGGTTGAGTGAACGAGAGTCCGGACATAGTAGAGGGATTTGGGGGAGGGTGGAGTGTAGAGGGACGCATAGACTGTCAGGAAAGAGCAGAGCGCACGAGTCACGGAGCGTACGGACCTGCGCGGACGTAGTACCAGTCGGGGTCATACGGGGCAAGCTCCTTGAAGGAGCCGGTCTTGACGAGGTCAACCCAGGTCGGCACCTCGAGCTTGCCCGAACGCTTGAGGTGGGATGCGTATGCAGAGATGAAGGCCTCCGCGCTGTTCCAAAGAACACAGACAGACAGTCGCTCAGCTCGAGATACGACACGCAATTCGAGCAGAAAGGACGCACCTGATGTCTCGTACGCCCGGCATTTTGTGTCGTGGGGGAGGAGAGGAGAGATTACCTTGAGGACGGGCGGGAGAGCGGCGGGCGCGTCGTTGGCGGCGGTGTGTGGATTGAGGGCGAGAGCGGCAAATTTGAGTTCAAAGCCAGCCAACCCTTCTGTGCAGTTCTGTGCTTAGTCAGCAGCCGCTCACACCCGGCGCCTGTCCATGGGCGGCATCATCCTCATTCCAGCAGAATGCAAAGGCACCTACAGCAGTTCAATGTTCAATACTAAGGCTTTCGTCTCTCTTTGTGTTGTGCTTCATGCATGCCCTTCGATGTCGAGTTCGCTGCGTGTCGACAAGAGACTGGACAAGAGCGCATTGAGCACAGCCACAGTGCTTGCCCGCTTATTCCGACCTCATCGCAGGCGTAGGCTTCGTTCACAGCCATGTCACCCTCCTTCTCAACTATTGACATGCGAGCGGCTGTGGGAATATGGTGGATGTCGGCTTCAAGAGGACGCTGACGAGCGCCTGACGCAGAAGTGAAGTGAATGCCTTTGACAACACATCCCTTGGATGCTCCTGACGACGAGGATAATACACGCACTTGTTTCTAGATGATAATACTACCGACAAGAATGCCGAGCTCGCGGCATGTTGTACTCGGTCGCGACCGTGAAGGGTGCACCGCTGCTACGGAACCTTATATGTGAGAAGGCTGCGTCAACTTGGAATCTTGCTTCTTCTCCGAGTCGCGGCCACCTACCCTCACTCTGCTACACGTGAGCCCGTCTCCTGCCTCCATGTCGCAGACCTTGCGCCAACCATTCCGGAACCCCGGTACCTCCGCTGTGACGGTGAGTTTCAGTAGTGTTCAACGACGTGCGATGATTCACAGGGCCCTAGGATCCAACAGATAATCGGAATCGTGGTGAAATGCCGACCTTCGTGAGCGCATTAAACACGGACGTGCACCTCGAGGTCATGTCCTTCTTGTCCACCTCCGATCTCTCGTCCCTCTTGCAGACTTGCCGGCACTTCCTCACTATCGGGCTCCCCTCACTATGTCTGCATGCTGGCAGGAGGCCGATCGAGAAAGGACAGCAAGTTGTCTCGTTTTGCGACTTCTTACGCGTTGGTAGCCTGGACTCGCGAGACACCCACATCCAGAGTCTGTGGTTTCGCCTGCGAATGGTATCGCCCTCCGAGGCCAGAGCTGGCGTCTCGCAACACGCGGACCACTGGAAGGCCGTCCTCACAATCCTATACAACTGCCCAGGACTGCGTAGTCTGCGCATCGACACTTGGGACGACCGCATTGACCCAGTCATCGTCTTGAATGTTATCTCAACCCACCTGAAGTCCCTTGAGGATCTATCAATCACGCTTACGCCGGACCTAGCAGAGGACGCCCACAGGCTTTCACTCATCCCGCTCCGTCGGCTCACAATCCAGTGGCCGCGGAATTCGCCAGCGCCGCTCGAGGTGAGGCGCAGCGTCCTCTGGACCATCAGGCCCCTCGCGGAGACGCTCGTCGAACTCAACAATGTCATTCCCCGCTCAGACATGCGCACAGCGTTTCCGCGGATTGTGAAGCTCGGGCTGGCGATGGACCGTAGCGAAACCCTCATCCGCGATGCCATCCGGACGTTCCCCAATGTCACCCACATCAGCTTGCACTCTGAACACCATCGACGGTGTCATTGGGACGTGGTAGGGCCTAGAGAGGACAAGGCTTCAAGGGACCATAACAAGTCTCGCTGGTCCATGGACTACCCACGCGCTTGGCCTTCCCTGACCGCCGTATGGGCGGAGGACTTGTGCGGGGCGTATTGCCTCGGTTTTGTCCGCTCCATTCAGGCACTCTCCCTTCCCCTAACGCTCGATTCGAGGTTCTTCATGCTGCCGGCTATCGTGGCGGAGATGCGGCCGCGCTTCCTTGAGCTGCGCGTCGACCTTGACGATCCCAGGATCTGCACCGGTATCCTCGACCGGCTACGGATGCCGAATTGGCAGTGGCTCGAAGACCCCGCCAATGCTTCGCTGTCGCACTTGACATTGCTGCTTGATGGCCTGGATCGCGTCCCGGTGTATGCCTCCTATCAGACTGAGGCAAAGCTGATCCTGGTGAGTTGCATCCGCTGTGACCGATGCATAATCTCCGAGTATGGCGCTGACGCCTCGTATCTCGCAGGAGGGGTTCGCTTCAGCCCTACGGAACGCTTCTCTGACGCACCTGCTGCTGCGATACCCGGGCCATCTGGATACAGGGATTGCGGACGCTATCGTCGCCGATGCTCTACACTGTGCAATGAGACTAGCGAAAGCGTCTGATAGCCTCTGTTGGGTCGGCGTCGAAACCTACGCTGCAGGATTGCTCTGTTGGGACGTATCGCGCCCACAGGTTGCTGAGTCCAACTCGGCATATCGATGCCGAGTAAAGGAGCTGGTGATCGTTAAGATGAGCGGAGATACGGGTGTAAGGGTCCTTGAGGAGGAAGGAATGCACGCTTTCAAGTACGTGAATCTTTGACAGAATATGGCCAGCAATGATGTAGGGCTAGCCGTGATTGACATCTATATCAAGTATTGCTTCTCGTCGAAGAGCGGGCGTTTGCTGACCGTATGGTCTTGGTAAGTCGGTATGTTTCACTTTATAGTCATGCCACGATGCAAGCATTATGAGCGAGTGGGCGGGCGCATCTCCATGTGAGTTGCCATATACTTCGTGTCGTCTATGAACCGACCCTATGCTGACCTCGCGAATGCGCACCACAGGTCGCCATTTGGCTCGAATAAACATGCCGCGACTTCAACTGCAACAATCATGATCAGTCTCTCTTAGGATGGCGCTTGCAACTTACATAATCTCAATGGCATCGCCGGACTTCCGACCCTGGTCTCAGTCTCCGCTTCGAATGACTTATACATATGGTGGAGTGATCATCGCATTGACATAGTGATGACATGCTAACTTCGTAAACTGCAGCACACGATGCTCCTCCTCCCAGGCGAGGGCGGAAGAATGTCGACAACCGGAACACGCTGTAAATTCCCCACGCCTCGCCATACACTGGCGCGAAGATCGCAGTTGGACGGTCACGCATACACTTGAGCTTTCTACACCGCTCCACCTCCCGCCAGCCGTGAGGCGATCCTCACAGCATGGTCATAGGGTCTCATATTGGTTTCGGTCACGGCACACATGCTCCTCCCGTGATCCATCACCACGCCCACGCCCAACATCACCTCTCACCCACAGAGTTGGTCGTCACCGTCGTATGCCAATACAGAACTCGCAGTGACCAGCAACGGCCCACGACTCAGATCCAAGAATATGGTCTTTCGTGCACTCGAGCGGGTCACATTGGCTTAAAGAAGGTTTCGCCGAGCCAAGAATCAGGGACGTGCTGGAATCAAGCTAGAATGCGACGATCCAAGTATAGGGAGGCTGTGTCCGCAATCTTGGCAGCCCGGCCTGGCTAAGCCTGGCTACCGACGCGGGGCCATCCAAGACGAAATCAATCCGCTGTATCGGGATGAACAACACGGTCACTCGCGGAGTCGCGGGCGCTGAACGAACAACAAGGGAGATTCACATAAGCAAGTATGCATCGCAGGCGGGCACAGGCACGCAGCCTTCACTTGAAAATACACTGCCGCAAGTCCGCTCCGCATTTTCTGCCCTTGCGTCTCTCAGCGTATACATGATGCCAAGCTTAAGGGCTTTGTATTCGCTACATACGGCTTTCATAGGCGGTGAGTGTCTGGCACGGGATGCTGTCACATCATGATCGAGTGCGCTCAAACCTCGTAACTTCGCATGACACAGCCCCACGGCGTGTCCAACTCGCGGAGGATCTGCGCCCAAAGCCGCAGTTGGCTAAAGACGCCTATAAGATCGTCGCCAGTGAGGGTCTCGTCGAACGCCCCTTGTCACCACCTTCATCTTCCGTGCGACTCCGAAGTCGACTGCGATATTCACGATGTCCGCTTATGGCTACGCCATGTCGTTTGAGTGGCTCAAAGGGCCGTTGGGAGCAATCGAGCTCGGCCTGGTTTTCGCAGCGATGTAAGCTCGTCGCTCTTGCACACGGCCCTACTTATGTTAAATGACGGCCCGTCTGTCGATAGGACGTTCGGTGTTGTGGCTACGAAGGCGATCAGCTATCTCTGCGGAAAGACACATGGTGGGGCTTTGGTGAAGACGACCGTGCGTAGGATTCACATTTTCAAGACGACCTGTACTCATCATGTGCTGACTACCGTTGATTTCAGCTCGCGAGCATGCTGTATGTTGATGATCTTACCGGTCAAAGGGCGTGCCGCTGATGACGCTGGCTTCATTCTAGGTCACTCAACGTCCTACAGATTGTGTTAACTATCCATGGCGCTTATACGAGTCTCGTTATCTTCTTTGGTCGTTCGGACGACTTGACAACCGATACCTCGTTGTGGTATGTATTCTTCCTATTAGTACTTGATGGATCTTCGCTCAACTGACATCCTCTTCTATAGGAGTATCACGGTAGGGTCGAGATTCCACACCCTTTGACAGAACGCTCATGTTCCCCGACTCCTATAGCTCCAGATCTTGTTCACGGTGAGCTCCTGCAGGAAATCGATGGGGGCATCCCATGCTAACCTATCCCTACCGCAGACTCTCACGGCATCGATTGCTCACACGTGAGTCGATATACTTATCCTCACGTTCGTGTCATTCGTGCTGAAGTTGATGTAGCTTCTTCGCCATCCGACTTCATGCCGGTGAGTCGGGATCTACAACCTACATAACGGCTAGAACCGACAGTCTTGGGCAGTCATTCGGAGTCTCTACCTTACCATGATCATTGTGAGCTACCCGTACCTATGTACAGACGAACGATGTATGCTAAGGAGTTGTCGCTCTGCAGATCTTCTTTGCGGTTGTGGAACTCGGTGAGTGCTACCCTCTTGGCTGCACCCTCACTGGACCTCACCCCTTCATGATCAGCGATGTCTATCTGTGAGTCCCTTGTATATTCATGATTCTGGTACAGAGTATCTCATCCAAGACCACCCGCAGACACCGTTAAATTGCTGTAAGTTAGCATACTCTCACCGCTCGGACAATACAGACTGAACACTGAATCGATACAGGTTCGAATGGGGACCCGGTGCAACAATCACGGAGGCGTCGGGCGATATTGTGAGTACATCTTTATCCGCCTGTTGTTATCGCACGGATACTCACACGAGCCGTGCAGTGGCCCATGATCGTAGTATTCACGACATCCGCAATACTGAATCTGGTCATCGCAATCGCGGGATACGTGCGGCTGCAGAGGCCATATGTGCTCCAGAAGTGCGTCCAATCCTTCCACGATCTGCGCACATGGATTTAGGAAATCTCTGCAGGCATGGTCGAACGACGTTCGTTAGCGAATTGAATTATTGGACCGTCAAGAGCCTGTTCTTCTGCAGGTACGTGCATCTACAAATTACTCGCATAAGGTGGGCTGAGATTCTGTCGGACATTTCCAGCCTTGTCTCTATCCTAGGCGCGGTCACGTTTTCAAGCATGATGATCTGGGTTGCTGCGTCGTGCGTCCAGGGGAACTGTACGTCGTCGTCCTTCGAGAGTTGTTGTTCGGCAGTGATCCTGACAGCGTATGACCTCATAGTGTACACCCTTAGCGTGATTTTGAAGTGAGTCTCAAGAGGTTTTCGAGGCGGCTTACGCTTCCTGACCAATGTATCTCACAGCTCCGACTCCCGCGAAGTACCTGCAAACCCGATTACCTCCGACAATCACCTCTTCGACCGGGCTTTATCGCCTCCGTTGACTGACCACACGGCTGTTGGGGAAGATACCGTGAAATCCCAGGCTTAGGCTGTAAGGGGTGCCAGGTTGCCTGAGTACGCTGTCGGATCCATCCTCAACCGCGGAGTGGTAAGATCCAGCCTGCCAGGCCAGAATCACTCCCTATACACACAGCATGCTGACCGCTATCGCAGGACTGCACAGAAGCGTTGCTTAGCCCCACGCATACCTTTGGCAACACCCCCTCGCCCTCCCCGGATACTACCCCACTTGTCACGAACGTCTGTATGCATGTCTCTCTCTCTCCTGTAGCATAATCATGATCGGAACGTCTTACGAGCATAATGATATGACCATTCTAATCTGTTCAGAGCGTCGGAGACTGTCGGCTAGGAAATGGGAGACGACAGGCATATGTGTGCTTGGGAATCAGTATGAAGAGCACTGCTGCTGCTGCTGCTGCTAATACTACTACTCTCAAAAAGGCCCGATAAGAAGTCAACCCCTGGGTGCACGACAGAACGCAGACAGTACTGCTTCGCTGCCATCATTCGGAGCCGACCCGCTCAATCGTGGTTCACAATGAAGGCGTTTCCTTGATCATCGGCTGCCCATGCATCATGCATCATGGCGTGAAAACGCTGCACGTAGCATGCCAGCGGACTTGTGACATCCATTGAAGCTAAGCACGGTATCATGTATGGAGGTCATCGAGGGATGGGTGGTTACGCGGGGAACCGGCAGCCATTGTACCTACATAGGCTGAGCGCCGCTGGCCACGAGGTTATCAGACGCGGATCCCGATCACAGTATGTCGTAGTTCCCATACTTAAGATTGCGACCTTGCCACGATGCACGCCTTCGGGGGAGTCAAGCTCTGCAGTGGATCCGCGTGACGTCCACCTATCACCAGCCGATTCAGAGACACACCAGGAGGGTTATCCCTGTGCGGGATCGACGTAAGCTGATCATCATGGGGGATAGTCTTGGACATACTTCCACCAAGTCGGATGAGTTGTAGTACCTAGGAAGGTACCGTAACGAAATGACAGCTTCAGGTTGGCCAAGTATCGAGGAAAGAAGCGCACGAGTGAGACAGCCTCGCCGCTTCGCAAGGCCGGGCCGCGCACGACACCATGCATCTGAATCGTTCGTCCCTCCATGGTCAGAATGAATCGGACGGAGTGGGTACTTACTGTCTCAATAACTTCAGCCGAGAGCAGAGTTCCGCCCCGAAGTTTGAAAATCGCACCACAGGATACAGGTATGAAGAGGGTCGGAAAGTCGTTAGAGGTCGTGATGTAAAACAACTGTGCGCGAGTGACGAGCAGGATATAGTACCGTACTAGACCGAGACCCTTCAGAATGCTTGCAAGATGCAACGCACGCGCAACTAGTAGATGTCCGGGTATAGAACATGGAAAAGGTAACGGCGCCAGGACCGGCCTCGAGAGCTCGAGGAGGCGGTCTGGCGACGGATCCGAGGTAGATCGATGTTAAGGAAAGGTCCTTGACATAAGGTCAGCACAGAAGAGAGGGAACATAGTCCAAGCTCCTGCGTGGCGGCATATGACTATATGCGGCGGCGCCTCCGGGGCTGTTTCGTGAGGGTAGAGAAGTAGAGAAATTTTGACCGGAGTCTGTCTAGAGGGATAATGATAGTGCGAACGAGGAGAGCAGCAGCGCGGCAGCGGACAGGAGCAGTGACGGTGGGGAGAATGAAGGTGATGCGTTCCTGCAAGACATGAAGACATAACTTGGTGAGTATCGGGTGGCATGAGAAGAGCTTACTGCGACTTACGCAGCAGCAGCGGTAGGTTTCGCCGTCACCTTGATGGTGAGAACTGCGACTAGCCCGTCTACGGCCTCAACCCCGTCTCCACCGACTGAGGAGGCATGGTTCAGGCCAGTTGTTGAATTGGATGCAATCCCGGATAGGTACAAGGCGTCGGTGTGGTATGTGTAACCACCATACGATATCGACCCCGAGTAGGTCGTCCCATTGGTGACGTTTCCTGTGGGTATGAGCGATGATTGAGCTGTAGCGTTCCCTACCAGCCAATCACTACGCGAAGGTCGCATTAGATGAGAAGATGGGACGCTGTGTGGGATGTTCTCACCGCCCGAAGTTGTATCTGCGCGCTGATGTGAGTGTGATCCCTTCAATAGAGAATGTAAGCACTGACCCATTGAATGCGATATCATGGCCCCCTGCATAGCCGGTGAATACAGATAGCTCAGCGCCGTAGATAGGCATGCTACGCACGTTGTATGGGCAGCTCGTAGGAAGTCGCCAGGAAGAAGGCGCCACTGGAGACAGTTATGTGTGAGTCGGCCGCATTCAGAAGATGCGAACGTGATATGGCACCTGTTCGCATTTGGACCGTCTTGGATCCAGTACCGGAAGTGGTTGCCACCCTTGATGGTCTCTTGGCACGTACCCAGTGAGGGGTCTCCATAGTCCCATCGAAGCTCTGCTGTCTCGTTCTCTGCGAGCAACGGATGTCAGTGTACAGGCAAGTTTGGCCACGAAGCGCAGTTCAATGGGGCGACACGGAGCGATTCCAGTCATGTCATCCGACACATCCTGGTCCGAACCGTTTAATTCTCATTGAACGGAAACTCACTTGTGCCATGACCGTCTCCAAGGTTGGCTGTCTGTGCATCACCCGCATGTTGACCGAGGCACTCCGACGCGAAACCCACCGCACTGTAGGGTATTGAACGCGTTCAGCACAGTTCCAGACGAGTGTGAAAGGCAAGGTAGCTTACAGGAAGTAGTTCCGGAACCCGCCATTGTCCTCAACGTCTGCGAGCACGGCTTCATCGGAATTGCCAGACACGATCACGTTGAGAGGTTCTCCAAGTCCCCCGGTATTCGGCGCCACCTTCGCGCACGCGCTGATGAGCTCCAAGGCAGATTTCCGAGGTCCGAACTAAGGAGGGCTCACCGTGAGCATTGTGCCTCCGCTGTCATGCGGATTGTAGAATCCGGCTGCGGGGACAGAGCGGCCTCGCCGCCAAAGGGGGCTTGGTGTCCGAACTTGGTGTGGGTCGAGCGCGAAGGAGAGTGCAGGCGCACAGAGAAGGAGCACGAAGAGCGAGCTGGTCGTCGAGGTCGCCATCTTGACTGGCAAGGGCGTGTCGTTTGTCGGAGAGATGAGAGGGGAGTCTATGCAGGCGTCGAGGAAGAGGAAGAGAGGGAAGAGGCCGAGGTAAGGAACGTATCGACGGCGGTCAAGAGCAAGCCGGGACTAGTACTACGCCCGCTTCCATCTACCTTTCATTACGTCAGCACAAATAAATAGTACGACCTGCTTCGCGTCTTCGATCCCGCGTGCATCATCCGCCTATACAGCCCAGCTGCGCCCTTCGGTCATCCTCGGTCGTCCTGCTCGCTGCTCTCGACGTTGTCGGAAGGCCTCAGCTCGCCACTCAGCGCAACGTCGGCGCAATCGCCACTGCAGATCTATTGTCCTCGGTGGACGCACGCGCGCAGCACGCCGCCGGTCTTCATGAAGGCGCTGCGTGCCGATTGAACACACATTTGCGATGGGCAGGGCATGAACAATATGGCTGCGCCCGCTATTCTTCTCCTTGTAAGTCTGCTTGACAACGATCTCTCTGCTTGGCAGGATCGTCCAGGAAGATCACCTTGAGGCACTGACTGACCGTGTCTCGCGGTACTATGGTCAACGGTCAGGATAAGCCAGGATGGCTGCTGGGAAACATGCCGGTGCGTTTTTTTGAGGCGTCCTCGCATCTCCCACGACATTTGCAACATGGTCCTTGACAATGAGGGTCCTTGTCTTGAGCATGTCGACGGCCGGCGCGGGTTCGCGGCATGGAGGCGGGTGTGCCTGCGCTGGGCCCCGTTGCGACCTGTCGACCCGTTCGTTCTGAGTTGTTGTTCTGTTTGCAAGCGCAGCGTATCTTGTTCAAGCTCGGAATCGGGATGAGACCTGATGAGACGCGAGAGTCCAGGCTTTCGTGTCCGCCTTCTGTTCCTCTTCGCCCAACCGGCTGGCGTGAGCACATGCTACTGCCATACAAGGAGTGAGCGACACTGACGGTCATCCACTTGCTCTTCGGCACTGCACGAATCATCGCACTCAAGGAGACGAACCGTGGGCATTCAGTATGTACCAACTCACTCTCCAGCGACTCGTCGTGCAGTCCAACTCAAGCTTGGACCTGTTGGATCCGACCGAGCAAGTGTACCACAATACGCAACGCCACACGGTGTCTCTGTCCCGCCAAAACTCACAAAGCATGCGTTGGTATGTGGTTGCGTATGCTACCTTATTGTGTGGACTCGAGTACTTATGACGCATGTCTAGGTGTCTGATGACCTATTGACCCTCTGTGCCACTCTCCAGTTCCTATCGGCGACAACTTGAACGACAACAGACGAGCGCGAGAATGACCACTTCCTCGCATTCCTCAGAGAAAATCTTCCCATTCACCTTCTCGGTGCCCATGCATGCGGTGATTCCTCTTTCACGAGACCCAAACCTCCTCCCACTTCCCGAGCATCAGTCGGTGAGTACGCTTCAGTGGCGTCAGACTACATCGACGTGTATTCGGACACTCACCTCGATTGTGCGACAGGACAAGTGTGGCGAGTCAAGCGCAATGACATACCGCCTTACCACCATTGTCGTGGATGTCCAACGCCTCATCCTATCGCTGTTGGACATGAAAGACCTGTCATCGCTCATGAAAACCTGCAGTTACTTCCTGGATCTCGGACTCCCCGAACTCATCGGCCGCATCCCCAATCAGGCGATCCTGGGGTTGGACAAGGCGGTATCCTTCCTCGCCTTCTTACGCGTCGGTGGCGGCCCATTCTCTCGTCGTCACCTCGTCGAAGCCCTGTGGCTGGCCTTCCCCAGGAGCTCGCAATACTATACTTGTCCGAGACCATACAAGCCGCACAAGCTGTACAAGAAACATATAGCTACCCTCCTCAGTATTCTGCGACACTGCTCGTACGTACGCCGGCTCCGG
>WJSG01028353.1:0-10872 GCA_016618145.1 Sanghuangporus lonicericola | reverse complement strand
TAGTGCCCCCCTCTCGTCGTCTCTCCCGTCCCAAGTGCCACTTCCCCCGAGCCAGGCATGGTGTCCTAGCAAGATCTTCTGTGCGGGCGAGGTGAGTGCCGTTGACGTATGTGGCGTAGGGTGATGAACCCTGACAGCACGGTGGCATCGTAGCTCCTCCAGACTGTGAACGTTGCTGCATTGTACGCAGACCCTAAGACCTTCGTCGACAAGCCCACGTCGAAGTCGTCCCAGGAAGTGCTCTCAGCCTTCCAGGCGATATCGAACGACACTGAGGGCAGTATTGTGGACTTTGTCGACAACAACTTCCGGGGCGAGGGTCTTGAACTCGAGGCTGTTCCATTGACGAACTTCAACGCGAACCCGGCTTTCTTGAACAACGTCTCCAATCCGCTGGTCAAGTCCTTTTCGCAGACCGTACATGGATTCTGGACGCAACTCATCCGGCAGACGAATCAGTCTGCGCTATGCCCGGAAGGCACGGAGACAGGTAGCTGCGAGAGCTCCCTCATCCCTCTCAACCATACGTTTGTCGTTCCTGGTGGCCGTTTCCGGGAGCAATGTGAGTTACTTTCTTCTGCAAGTGTTGTTCAGTTATGTTGATCACTCGGCCATCAGACTACTGGGACTCGTATTGGATTGTGCAAGGTCTCATTCAGTCCGAGCTCTACGACATAGTCAAGGACACGCTTGAAAACTTCATGGATGAATTGGAAAACTTCGGTTTCATCCCCAATGGCGGCCGCATCTACTGTACGTACCGCACGGTCAGGCCATTTCACCCCACTCGCTTACGCTACCGTAGACCTCGACCGCTCTCAGCCGCCGCTGTTCATTCATGTGAGGAAAGCCTTATGCTGCTCTGCGTGACGTGGCTAAGTTCCGCTGACAGATGCTCGCTGATTATGTTGCTGCGAGCAATGACACGTCCATTCTTACTCGGGCCCTCCCTCTCGCTGAAGCAGAGTTCAAGTGGTGGGCGGAGAACCGCAGTATCAACGTCACCAGCCCGTTCACGAACAAAACCTATACGATGGCGCGTTACGCGGTCAACAACACCGCGCCTCGCCCGGAGTCCTATCTGACTGGTGCGTCCTCCCGGTGACCCTTCATCGATGTGCGCGAAGCGGCTGATCATCCGGCTCCAGACTACCTGACGGCCAACGATCCGACACTGTCCACTCCGTTGACTGAGGATGAGCGCTCGAACCTATACGCTGAGCTGGCCAGTGGCGCAGAGACCGGCTGGGACTACTCCGCCCGTTGGCTCAAAGATCCTCTTGCCGGTAGCGCGGCGGACCAGAACCCTAAGCTCCGATCGCTGAACGTTCGTGGGACCGTTCCGATTTGCCTCAACAGTATACTCTGTATGTCCTCATTCCCGCGTAAACTCCCATGGGCGACTGTGATGCTGACATCCTGTAGACAAGGCACATCTACTGCTCGCGGACCTGTACGAGTCTCAGAAGGCGAATGCGTCCTCTGTATCTGCTCACCGGGATGTTGCCGCGTCTATCCGCGCCGGTATCCTTGATCTCTTCTGGGACCCATCAAAGCTGGCCTTCTACGACTTCAACCTGACGGCGAATGCGAGGAGCACCCTCTTCAATGTCGCTACATTCTACCCGCTCTGGAATGGCATTATTCCCGACGAGCTGCTGTCTTCGAGCGAGAAGGCCTTCGGCTTCTTCTCTTCGCTGAACATGGTCCTCAACCGATACAACGGAACGTATCCCGTCACCTTCGTCGAGACGGGGCTGCAATGGTGCGTTGTTTGAGTAACCGGAGCACGTCACAGTCGATGTTCAGGGCATATGTTTGCGCCACAGGGATGCACCCAACGCCTGGCCGCCGCATCAGCACATCGCTCTCGAGGCTCTCCGTGCTTTACCCTCGAACGTCACCTCGGGCGCACTTCCAACTCCCAGCAACGGCCAGTCCACATTCAGCCTCATTCCGGACGGCCAGCTCTATGTATCTGAGGATGCGCTCCCGAAGCAGGGTATTGCCGGCAGCAGCAACGCCAGCGCGACCGGGTCGTCGGCAGACATCAACAAGCTTGACGGCACCGTCGTAAACGGTGGCAACAAAACCGATGGCGAGGGATGGGCAGCGACCCTCCAGCGGGAGCTTGCGAACCGCTACCTCACGAGTGCGCTGTGCAGCTGGCATGCTACCGGTGGACAGATCCCTGGTGTCCTCCCGAGGCTGTCGGATCAGGAGCTGAACGTGACCCAGAGCGTCAACAACACCGGGAACGTGCGTCGACATCCATTTGCATAAGCTATGTTACTGTACGATGACCCTTCGTGCTAACGACTCATCCCCCGCACTATAGATGTTTGAGAAATTCTCTGTTTCCGACGTCGACTCTGCCGGTCGCGGCGGGGAGTACACCGTTCAGGCCGGTTTCGGTTGGACAAACGGTGTAGTTCTCTGGGTCGCAAGCAAATATGGCGACGTCCTCGTCGCGCCGCAGTGCCCAGACCTCCTCGCGCAAGGCAGCACCAGCACTGCTACTACTGGCGGCAGCAATGCCGCGTCAAGCGTCCGGGCAGCGCCTGCCCTTACCGTCGCTCTCGCGCTTGTCGCTGCGCTCGTCATGGCGTAGTGTCGCACTATTATGACTCATGAGGGAAGGGCTCGAAAGAAAAGTAGCTTTCTTGGCGCAGGATGTAAAATCACCTTGGCTCTCCTCGGGCGTCACGAGGGCTTCACGGACTGTGAATTGTGCGACGTCCACGCGAACAACATGTACAAGCTGCGTACATACAGTTGCTTGCGAGTTATGTATCGCGTGTTTACGATGATAGCTTCTGATGCCAAACGACCTGTCACCCGTACTCGACAAACGACTGCGCAACCTCCAGCTGTACTTAGCCAGTTCCCGACTCTCCGATGCCCATCAATATGGTCGCACCATGCGCTGCTTGCCGACACTGACGCGACACAGCACCATGCACCGCCCGGTGGTGAGACCTCCATCGCCTCTGGTATCTGCACCACACTCTCCACGATGCCGGGAATCCAAGCCCGCGTCCGCTGCGGTTATAAGTAGACTTCGCGCGCCCCGTCCGAGACAGAGTATAAGTATCTATCAACAAAGCAGTAGGCGTTCAACATCATCTGTACCACACTCTCCAGCGGGAACATCGTATCAGGACCGTCGCCCGGCATGTCGTTCACAACGTCTGCTCTCTTGCTCTCAGCAGCTGCGCTCGTACATGCTCTGCCGCCTAGCGTGCCGCTGCACCTGGACAAGGTGAGCTCCCCCCCACCTGAACTGCTCTGAAGTATCTCGTCACCTGACACGCGTTTACTCGATGTGTGCTCCGCCTCAATAGGGATTCTGGTTCGGGGACTTCACAGTCGGGCAGCAGACCTTCACAGTGAGCCCCAGTCTTTTCCGAAGGCGCGGACGTGGCACCTGACCGACTCTTAGCTCCCGATCGACACTGGAAGCTTCGCGATCCTCATCGAGCAGGGGAAGTATCTCCCGAGCCCGACGTCGCAGCAGACGAACCTCAGCGAGTTCATTCAGTTCAACGGCGCCAGCGAAGACGGCACCGGGCCGGCGGAGGCATGTATCCCTCCTCTTCGCAGCCTGCGCGTGTCAGGATTGTCTGTCCTAACGCAGTGTGCCTAACTAGGAAACCCCCTCCTTTGTCCTCGACGACGTCACGTTTGCTGGGGTGACCGTCAACAACTTTCTGGTGGGGAACATCACTGTCGGGGACCCTCTGCCTGGCGATGGGTACGTCGTTCGCATCAGGAATTGACTGGTTCGAATCCTCACTAGTTGGGTAGCGTGGCAGGGTTCAGCCCTCCCGCTTCTGATTTCAGCGGAGGCGACCCTACACAATCTAGCGGACAAGGTCTCATCGAGACTCTTTGCGACAGTGGGGTTGGTGCGTACCATCACCGCCCGCTCAGGGTCGTCATAGTCATGCGGCTCGAGCTGACGCACACATGCTATCACAGTCTCCCCTTGTCAGTTCGGTCTCACCCTGGGGAAGGAAGGCAACGGGTCCTTCATCTTCGGCGAGATGGGTGCGTTACTATCGCCTTGCCGGACATCTATCTGGGTACCTGCTGACCTCGGACTCAGACACGTCCAAGATCAGCGGCGAAGTGACCACTGTGCCCACCACGCCCGTGTGTCTCGCCCCCTCTATCTGCGTCCGTAACGCTGCTTGACATTGAGCTCCACGACAGAAAGACTCCTGGACCGTCAGCAACACCTCCGAGGCCGACTCTCCGCTTCTCGTCGTCGATGGCAAATCCTTCGGGCAGATCAGGGCCGGATGTAAGACATCTTCTTTCTTGTTTTCGTGGGCACCTCCATCTGACTCTACGCCGGTGTCAGTCGATAGCGGTTCTCCGAACATCATCGGACCTCTCGACGAGGTACGGACAATCCTCCAGTCCGTAGGATACAATATTTCCCAGCAGACGGACGATAGCGGCATCACAGTAGCTCTGGTACGCACCATACCTCCTCACCTCAACCAAGTGGCGATAAATACGTTCCATTCAGGGAACGTACGACTGCTCGCGCGCCCCAGCACGCTTCGGCTTCAGCTTCCCCCCGAGCAGTGCGATTCACTACATCGATGCCGGGGCGAACGTGCTCAACCGGACGGCGGACGGGAAGATCTGCACTGCGAACGTCCTAGGCACGTCGACCGTCGGTCCGGCGGACTGGTCGATTGGACAGACGTGGTTCCAAGGCCGCTATGTCCAGCACGACTTGGACAACAACACCATCTCTTTCGCAGACCTTGCTGAGTAATGAAGAAGTGGATCATGCGTTGGGCGTTGGCGAGGGCCATGGTCACGACTCGTGTATGTGTGTATTCTTCACTGGGAGTAGGTAAGTATCAACGACATGTATCAAGTCGGGTCGTGCCCGGACATAAATCAATTCGAACGGCCGGACGGTGGAACCTATCCCGATTTCCGAGCACGCATATAGTCACCTCGCGGACTGCGAGCATCAGCCAGCGGTAAGAGACAGCTAGCAGTTGGCCGAGGGGACCGCAGAAGCATGACGGTGACGTCGGTGCGCCGGATTGGGCAGGTACGGTTGTCGTCAGACTCTAGCAAGGGCCGTCCCGATCGACAGCCCCAAGTATAAAAGCCATCGCAATGCGACGTCATATCCTACCCTCCCTTGCCTTCGGACCACCACCTCCCTCGCCGAACGATGGACGACGGACGACGCGCACCCGGGTACGCTCAAGACCGCTGCATCCTCAGGCTAGGGTCGGTACGTCCTCGACTGCAATGGGGGACGCCCCTGCGCAGTTGGGTTGCCCCGAGGGGGTTGTCGTGGTTTCCCTTGCTTTGGTGTATTGATTGCATATGAATGAGCAGCACGAGGGGACGTGGCTGTATGCGCCCGATGAAGGCTGAAGACGGATCCGAAGCCCGGACGGGCAGAGATGGCGCGTTGGTTAGCGTGGTAGGTCTGCTCGTCGTCTCTCGTCCGTTCAGACCCTGACGCTCCTTCCTCTCCCGCATACAGCGACGATGGTAATCTTTCCGAGCTCGTGGTTGCGTGTTGTATTGGGCCAGTAGTCGCATTTGATCTGCTTTTGTTGTAACAGGCAGCTCGCAAGACCTCGACTTCGACTTCGACTCGACCGACAACAACGGCCGTGGATAGCGGGTGGGTGTGATCAACCCCCCGCCGGGCGGAGACAGCTTGCTGTTTCCCGCCACTGTCGCGTCTTCGGGCGATGACAGACTCGCGACGAGTCCAAGTCCGTCGCGGGCCTCTGCACTGCGGTGCGGAGGTTAAACTTCTTCCTCCGGCCGGGGGAGCCCTTCTTCGGGAGGGTCCTTTTTCTCTTCCATGACGTCTCCTGCCTCCGCTCGGCGGACGCAGAAGGCTCCACGGACGAGAAGGAGGGCTCGACGAACGCTTGGGCTCTATGGCGGGGTCCTCATTGGTTGCCCGGTCGTTGTTCGGCTCATATGCCACGTGGGTAAAGTACGGAAAAGGAACGTCGGTTTCCATAGCGGGATGCAGGGGATAATGAGCGCCTATTCGGTGCTCTCCTCCTGCTTGCGTCTTGTAACTTGCTTGTAACAGTAAGCACTAAGCCTTGTCGGCCGCGGCGGACTCTCGGAGCTCACATTAAGGCATGTGCGCAACAGAATGTAGGGTCACGGCTGATGCTGATTCAACACAGGTCAGCGGTCGAAGTTAGAGACGCTGTGAAAGAGCGAACGTGGATCGCAGCTCCGGCCACGTACCGCCCAGCTGCGCATCAGGCTGGTCCCGGAGGGAGGTATAAAGCCTTGTAGATGTTGCTTGGCTGGGAACTACTGCATACTTACATCTACGTCAACATGTTCCGACCCGCGCTTCCCATCATTTACTCGCTGCTTTGGAGTCGTGCCGTCGGCGCCGCCAGTGGACCTCCAAACATTGTTCCGCTGCACTTGGATGCGGTAAGGAGACACTTGACTCTAACGTTTCAACATACGCTGAGCCATGATGATTCATAGGGATTTTGGTATGGCAGCTTCGCTGTGGGGCCGCAGAACTTCAGCGTACGTTGATGTGCTTGTCCTTCATGGGCTGACATTGATTTTATCATGGGCGCATTTCTTAGCTCGCCATTGACACGGGAAGCTTTGCGGTAATTATTGGCAAAGGAATATACAAGCCCAATCCCACGTCCCAGCAGACGAATCAAGGCGAATTCATACAGTTCAACGGCGCGAGTGAGGACGGCGTCCAAATGGCAACGGTCAGTCGCACCCAACTCCGCGCTTCACCGGGTCACCATTGACTGACAAGCACGCGGTCTCAGGAAGTCTTCTTTTTTGTGAAGGACGACGCTACGTTCGCCGGTGTTGCGCTTAATGACTTCTTGGTTGGCAACATCACCGACGGCGATCCGCTAGGAGGGGATGGGTACGTTCTCACACGGAGTCCCATCCGTGTTCCGTCGCTGACACCGTTTCGCGATGTTAGGATCGTGGGGGTCAGCCCGCCAGCCTCGATGATCACCGACCCCAATGACCCGACGTTCCTCGCCGGCCAGTCTCTCGCGCAAGCGATCTGTGATCAGGAAGGCAGTGAGTGCGCTGGGCAGGTCCATGTGCGCGTCGAGCTTACTCGCGCTGTAGTCTCGCCTTGCGAGTTCGGTCTTGCGTTGAAGACCGACGGCACTGGCTCGCTGGTATTCGGACCACTGGGTAAGTCGCTGAACAGGTCCCTGGGTGGACGTGCGCGTAACTCTATATGTCCTGGGCAGATGAAACGATGATCACCGGGAACATAACAACCCTACCTACCCTTTCGGTCAGGGCTATCTTCCTGCTGGTGCGAATTACACTAACACGACGTTCGAACACCCCAATTGTAGCATGACGCGTGGATCGCCCTCAATCAAACAGAGGCCGACTCTGCTGTCCTTGTCATCGACGGAGAGCCTGTCACGCACCTCATACCTATCTGTGGGTTCTCCTCCAACTGTACGGAGTAAAGTATATACTGACTGGTATCGCGGCTTAGTCGACAACGGCACCCCCAACATCATCGGCCCGATTGACGTTGTCCGCTCCGCGCTGCTCTCCGTCGGATACAATCTCACGGAGCAGACCGACTCGGACGGGATCTGGACTGTCTTCGTACGTCTGCCCTCTGGCTTCTAGCACGAAAGTTTCACGGCTCCTATGCTCACGTCGCCGACACCAGGGCACGTACGACTGCTCGCGCTCCCCGGCGCGCTTTGGGTTCAGCTTCCCGCCAAGCACGGAGGTGCATTACATCGACGAGGGCGCGAACGTGCTGAACAGGACGGCCGACGGGAAGACCTGCACCGCGAACATCCTCGGGACGTCGATAGTCACCGCACCGGACTGGCAGATTGGGCAGACGTGGTACCAGGGGCGATACGTGCAGCACAACCTGGTCGCAAGCACGCTCGCCTTCGCCGACCTCGCCTGATAGAGCGGGCACGGGAGATTGTATTAGTTGCAGTTGCGTCGGCATGCAGCAGCAGATTGGACAAGAATGATGCTGTCGGAATGATATGGATACAATCGGGTATTATACTTCTTGTTCGTAAACGTCCCACTCCCCATACGCGTCGTCCTTCTCCGCGTCTTCTTCGATGTCGTCCTCACCCTCCGCGTCCTCCTCGTCGCCCTCGGGAATGTCGTCCAGAGCAGCACTTTTGACAGCTGCAGGAGCAACGGCGGGAACGAGACTCGCCGAGCGGGACTTCGTGGCCCGAACCTGGCCGACACCGCCACCTCCCTCCTCCTCGACGATGAGCATGCCCGCCTCGTCGTCCTTGTCGTCCATCGTGTACAGGTGGCCGTCGTCGTCCTTGTCATCGCCCATGTCAGGCATCTGGAAGGAAGACCCCTCGTCCGTGAACAGATCCTTGAGCGCGTTGTAGTTGATCTTCTTGCTGTACTTGGGGTTCTTCTTGATCAGGTTCCGCACCGACTCCGCTACCGTGCTCCCGTGCGGCGTCGACGCGTCGCGAGGTTGGTTGTTCGTCTTCCGTCTCTGCAAAGAGCGGCATAGAGTGAGCATCACGCCCTCAGAGGCTCCTCCGCCACCGAAAATCAACACGTGCAAACAATGATACCGTGTCCAGAAAAGTGAATCGAATGTGCAAGTCCGGGATACGAACCTTGCGCGTCTTCTTTTGTTTCTCTTCATCCTCTTTTAGCTCCGCTTTCGCTGCAACATACCGTTCAGCGACCGCGCAATGACGTTACACGGTGCTCATGCACACCAGTATCAACGCACCTGCTATTGCTTCCAGATAGTCCTTGTTCATCTCGACCCACACGCGTTCCTTGATGCGTACCTCTTCCTCAGTCAGGATGAACCGGTCGAGCTCTTCTTCGTCAAGTCCAAGGAGCTCGTCATCACCCTCGTATTGTTCGCGCCGCCGCTGTTCAGCTTCGTCGAGGGCCGAATTGAGCAAGGTGCTCTGCGCACTCGTGAGGAAGTCAGAGACCTCCTGCGTCACGACTGCGTCGACAGTCTCTTCGACCGGTGATGGCGGTGGCAGGGGCATCGAGCTAGATTGCTCTGAAGGGAGGGCCGGATCGGGTGCTTGTTGTGGAGGGGGAAGATGATGCTGTTGTGGAGGGGGAGGACGATGCTGTGGAGGTGCGGTATTGACGAGCGTAGGGTCGGGCTCGAACAGTGCAGGGTCAATGGATCCCGTTTGATGGGGTAGCCCGTACTGCATCTCGTGACCTTCCTCAGGAAGGAAGAGAGGCAGAGGTTGGCTGGTGCCGGCCAGGATGCCCTCGTTCAATAGTGCAGGATCGACCGGGGGATATGGATGAGATGGCCCGGGTGCAGCATCGAAGGGGAGATAATACTGAGGCTCTTCGGGCTGTTCCTCTTCGTCGCTCTCCTCGCCCCGTTTCCGTTTCTTTTTCTTCTTTTTGCCCTTGCCCTTCTTCTTCACCTTCTCCTCTGGCAGCACTCCACCGTTCTCCTGCAGCTCCCGCTCCTTCTCTTCCTTCTCCTTCCCCTTCGTGTACGCGGGTGGGTCCATCTCGTCCTCAAGCCAGACTGTGCGGAAGTCTGCTAGCGTGAGCGCACCACTCGGGGTCTTCCGAAACTCCTCCAGTCGCTTCTTCAGAGTAGTATCCGCGATCTTCACCACTTGGACGATCTCCGCGACGCTTCGCCGGAAGTTGTTCATGCGCGCCGCGAGCAGTAGACACGCACCGCATATACCGGCCGGGCGCCGACCCTTCGTCATCCAGTCACGGTCGAATCGCTGAACCAGCCGAACAGCGTCCATCGCGACCTGGTGTGTCTCCTCGCCAAACTCGAGAAGGGCGGCGAAACGAGAGATGTAGTGCGAGGGGTCGACGAGGGGCAGCCGAAGGTTCAGGGTCTGAACGAGTTGCAGGTATGTATGGCCGAGCTCGAAGACATTCACCTGCGACACGGCTTCAGTGACTGATTATATGCGCATGTGATCTACCCACCTGTAGTAGATCGGAGAAGTCGATGAGCATGTAGTTTCTTGTCTCCTTCTGCCGGCACGCGACGTATAGACAGACAGCGACGACGTTCATGCTCTTCCGCCCCTTTGTGAACTTGTGCTCGACCGCGAGCGTGTACAAGCGTGTCGCGGCGAGGGACACGACTTCTGACAGCCTCAATGCAGTCGCGACTTGTTGAATCTTGCGGCTCGCTGAATCGTGTATGTTGAGAATACAGAGGTATAGTGAGAGCGGAACACCCAACTCACCATTCGCGATTGTCTGCTCTCTGCTCTCTCCGCTGCTCCTATTACCGAACATCCCACCCATCCGCGCACGCGCTGCACTCCTGTCAAATTTCCCTGCGCATATATGGAACAAGAGACGATCACGTACTGGCTCCCTGTGCTACGAAGCTTCCCTGCACCATAGCGGCACCGTTGCTCGTCTCTCCGAAAGTAACCTACGTTGGAGTCACATCGGTGTGAGTGAAGTTAACTTCATCAAAAGCGACGCAGCGCACCTCATTTACGATCGTGTTCTCCTCTACCACCGTACCGCACTGAACGCAAAATCCGTTTCCCGCGGCGGCATCGTACTCGATGACCGTCCCACCACAATCTGTACAGCTCGTCTGTGCCAGGGATCAGATCACTGTGTGAGCAAATGTTCGTGCTGTAGCTCACCATCTTGAAGAATAGATAGGCATAAAAAGGAGATCTAGCAGAGAAGACAAGAAGAACGAGCCAGGCGATTTTGTCGAGGAGGTATCGAGAAATGCGCGCATCGGAGGAGTGAGGTGCCTACCGTGAGAACATACTACCAAAGCGAGATTGAGATCCGAGGTCCGACTCTGGCAAACCACAATTGAAATGCGGCCCGCCA
>WJSG01028352.1:0-10836 GCA_016618145.1 Sanghuangporus lonicericola | reverse complement strand
TAGTGCCCCCCTCTCGTCGTCTCTCCCGTCCCAAGTGCCACTTCCCCCGAGCCAGGCATGGTGTCCTAGCAAGATCTTCTGTGCGGGCGAGGTGAGTCCCGTTGACGTATGTGGCGGTGGGTAATGAACCCTGACAGCACGGTGGCATCGTAGCTCCTCCAGACTGTGAACGTTGCTGTATTGTACGTAGACCCTAAGACATTCGTCGACAAGCCCACGTCGAAGTCGTCCCAGGAAGTGCTCTCAGCCTTCCAGGCGATTTCGAACGACACCGAGGGCAGTATCGTGGACTTTGTCGACAACAACTTCCGGGGCGAGGGTCTTGAACTCGAGGCTGTTCCATTGACGAACTTCAACGCGAACCCGGCTTTCTTGAACAACGTCTCCAATCCGCTGGTCAAGTCCTTTTCGCAGACCGTACATGGATTCTGGACGCAACTCATCCGGCAGACGAATCAGTCTGCGCTATGCCCGGAAGGCACGGAGACAGGTAGCTGCGAGAGCTCCCTGATCCCTCTCAACCATACGTTTGTCGTTCCTGGTGGCCGTTTCCGGGAGCAATGTGAGTTATCTTCTTCTGCAAGTATTGTTCAGTTATGTTGATCACTCGGCCATCAGACTACTGGGACTCGTATTGGATTGTGCAAGGTCTCATTCAGTCCGAGCTCTACGACATAGTCAAGGACACGCTTGAAAACTTCATGGATGAATTGGAAAACTTCGGTTTCATCCCCAATGGCGGCCGCATCTACTGTACGTACCGCATGGTCAGGCCATCTCACCCCACCCGCTTACGCTACCGTAGACCTCGACCGCTCTCAGCCGCCGCTGTTCATTCATGTGAGGAAAGCCTTATGCTGCTCTGCGTGACGTGGCTAAGCTCCGCTGACAGATGCTCGCTGATTATGTTGCTGCGAGCAATGACACGTCCATTCTTACTCGGGCCCTCCCTCTCGCTGAAGCAGAGTTCAAGTGGTGGGCGGAGAACCGCAGTATCAACGTCACCAGCCCGTTCACGAACAAAACCTATGCGATGGCGCGTTACGCGGTTAACAACACCGCGCCTCGCCCGGAGTCCTATCTGACTGGTGCGTCCTCCCGGTGACCCTTTATTGGTGTGCGCGAAGCGGCTGATCATCCGGCTCCAGACTACCTGACGGCCAACGATCCGACACTGTCCACTCCGTTGACTGAGGATGAGCGCTCGAACCTATACGCTGAGCTGGCCAGTGGCGCAGAGACCGGCTGGGACTACTCCGCCCGATGGCTCAAAGATCCTCTTGCCGGCAGCGCGGCGGACCAGAACCCTAAGCTCCGATCGCTCAACGTTCGTGGCACCGTTCCAATTTGCCTCAACAGTATCCTCTGTATGTCCTCATTCCCGCGTAAACTCCCATGGGCGACTGTGATGCTGACATCCTGTAGACAAGGCGCATCTACTGCTCGCGGACCTGTACGAGTCTCAGAAGGCGAATGCGTCCTCTGTATCTGCTCACCGGGATGTTGCCGCGTCTATCCGCGCCGGTATCCTTGATCTCTTCTGGGACCCATCAAAGCTGGCCTTCTACGACTTCAACCTGACGGCGAATGCGAGGAGCACCCTCTTCAATGTCGCTACATTCTACCCTCTCTGGAATGGCATTATTCCCGACGAGCTGCTGTCTTCGAGCGAGAAGGCCTTCGGCTTCTTCTCTTCGCTGAACATGGTCCTCAACCGATACAACGGAACGTATCCCGTCACCTTCGTCGAGACGGGTCTGCAATGGTGCGTCGTTTGAGTAATCGGAGCGTGTCAAAGTCGATGTTCAGGGCATTTGTTCGCGTCACAGGGATGCACCCAACGCCTGGCCGCCGCATCAGCACATCGCTCTCGAGGCTCTCCGTGCTTTACCCTCGAACGTCACCTCGGGCGCACTTCCAACTCCCAGCAACGGCCAGTCCACATTCAGCCTCATTCCGGACGGCCAGCTCTATGTATCTGAGGATGCGCTCCCGAAGCAGGGTATTGCCGGCAGCAGCAACGCCAGCGCGACCGGGTCGTCGGCCGACATCAACAAGCTTGACGGCACCGTCGTCAACGGTGGCAACAAGACCGATGGCGAGGGATGGGCAGCGACCCTCCAGCGGGAGCTTGCGAACCGCTACCTCACGAGTGCGCTGTGCAGCTGGCATGCCACCGGTGGACAGATCCCTGGTGTCCTCCCGAGGCTGTCGGATCAGGAGCTGAACGTGACCCAGAGCGTCAACAACACCGGGAACGTGCGTCGACATCCATTTGCCTAAGCTATGTACGATGACCCTTCGTGCTCACGACTCATCCCCCGCACTATAGATGTTTGAGAAATTCTCTGTTTCCGACGTCGACTCTGCCGGTCGCGGCGGGGAGTACACTGTTCAGGCCGGTTTCGGTTGGACGAACGGTGTGGTTCTCTGGGTCGCAAGCAAATACGGCGACGTCCTCGTCGCGCCGCAGTGCCCAGACCTCCTCGCGCAAGGCAGCACCAGCACTGCTACTACTGGCGGCAGCAATGCCGCGTCAAGCGTCCGGGCAGCGCCTGCCCTTACCGTCGCTCTCGCGCTTGTCGCTGCGCTCGTCATGGCGTAGCGTCGCACTATAATGACTCATGGGCTCGAAAGAAAAGTAGCTTTCTTGGCGCCGGATGTAAAATCACCTTGGCTCTCCTCGGGCGTTACGAGGGCTTCACGGACTGTCAATTGTGCGACGTCCACGCAAACAACATGTACAAGCTGCGTACATACAGTTGCTTGCGAGTTATGTATCGCGTGTTTACGATGATAGCTTCTGATGCCAAACGACCTGTCACCCGTCCTCGACAAACGACTGCGCAACCTCCAGCTGTACTTAGCCAGTTCCCGACTCTCCGATGCCCATCAATATGGTCGCACCATGTGCTGCTTGCCGACACTGACGCGACACAGCACTATGCACCGCCCGGTGTGAGACCTCCATCGCCTCTGGTATCTGCACCACACTCTCCACGATGCCGGGAATCCAAGCCCGTGTCCGCTGCGGTTATAGACTTCGCGCTCCGTCAGGGACTCAGAGTATAAGTATTGATCAACAAAGCAGTGGATCCCAACATCATCTTTACTACACTCTCCAGCGGGAACATCGTATCAGGACCGTCGCCCAGCATGTCGCTCACAACGTCTGCACTCTTGCTCTCAGCAGCTGCGCTCGTACATGCTCTGCCGCCTAGCGTGCCGCTGCACCTGGACAAGGTGAGCTCTCCCCCACCTGAACTGCTCTGAAGTATCTCGTCACCTTAACACGCGCTTACTCGATGTGTGCTCCGCCTCAATAGGGATTCTGGTTTGGGGACTTCACAGTCGGGCAGCAGACCTTCACAGTGAGCCCCAGTCTTCTCCTAATGCGCGGACGTGTCATCTAACCGACTCTTAGCTCCCGATCGACACTGGAAGCTTCGCGATCCTCATCGAGCAGGGGAAGTATCTCCCGAGCCCGACGTCGCAGCAGACGAACCTCAGCGAGTTCATTCAGTTCAACGGCGCCAGCGAAGACGGGACCGGGCCCGCGGAGGCATGTATCCCTCCTCTTCGCAGCCTGCGCGTGTCAGGATCGTCTGTCCTAACGCAGTGCGCATAACTAGGAAACCCCTTCCTTTGTCCTCGACGACGTCACGTTTGCTGGGGTGACCGTCAGCAACTTTCTGGTGGGGAACATCACTGTCGGGGACCCCCTGCCTGGCGATGGGTACGTCGTTCGCATCATGAATCGACTGGTTCGAATCCTCACTAGTTGGGTAGCGTGGCAGGGTTCAGCCCTCCTGCTTCTGATTTCAGCGGAGGCGACCCTACACAATCTAGCGGACAAGGTCTCATCGAGACTCTTTGCGACAGTGGGGTTGGTGCGTACCATGACCGTCCACTCACGGTCGTCATAGTCATGCGGCTCGAGCTGACACAGACATGCCATCACAGTCTCTCCTTGTCAGTTCGGTCTCACCCTGGGGAAGGACGGAAACGGGTCCTTCATCTTCGGCGAGATGGGTGCGTTGCTGTCGCCTGCCGGACATCTATCTGGGTACCTGCTGACTTCGGACTCAGACACGTCCAAGATCAGCGGCGAAGTGACCACTGTGCCCACCACGCCCGTGTGTTTTCCCCCCTCCATCTGCGTCTGTAACGCTGCTTGACATTGAACTCCACGACAGAAAGACTCCTGGACCGTCAGCAACACCTCCGAGGCCGACTCTCCGCTTCTCGTCGTCGATGGCAAATCCTTCGGGCTGATCAGGGCCGGATGTAAGACATCTTCGTCCTCGTCTTCGTGTGCACCTCCATCTGACTCTACGCCGGCGTCAGTCGATAGCGGTTCTCCGAACATCATCGGACCTCTCGACCAGGTACGGACAATCCTCCAGTCCGTAGGATACAATATTTCCCAGCAGACGGACGACAGCGGCATCACAGTAGCTCTGGTACGCTTCCATCACCACATCCCTTGCACTGGACATTGATACACGTCCCAATCAGGGAACGTACGACTGCTCGCGCGCCCCAGCACGCTTCGGCTTCAGCTTCCCCCCGAGCAGTGCGATTCACTACATCGATGCCGGGGCGAACGTGCTCAACCGGACGGCGGACGGGAAGATCTGCACTGCCAACGTCCTAGGCACGTCGACCGTCGGTCCGGCGGACTGGTCCATCGGACAGACGTGGTTCCAAGGCCGCTATGTCCAGCACGACTTGGACAACAACACCATCTCTTTCGCAGACCTTGCTGAGTAATGAAGAAGTGGATCATGCGTTGGGCGTTGGCGAGGGCCATGGTCACGACTCGTGTATGTGTCTATTCTTCACTGGGAGTAGGTAAGTATATATCCGACATGTATCAAGTCGGGTCGTGCCCGGACATAAATCAATTCCAACGGCCGGACGGTGGAACCTATCCCGATTTTCGAGCACGCATATAGTCACCTCGCGGACTGCGAGCATCAGCCAGCGGTAAGAGACAGCTAGTAGGTGGCCGAGGGAACCGTAGAAGCACGACGGTGACGTCGGTGCGCCGGATTGGGCAGGTACGGTTGTCGTCAGACTCGAGCAAGGGCCGTCCCGATCCACAGCCCCAAGTATAAAAGCCATCGCAATGCGACGTCATATCCTACCCACCCTTGCCTTCGGACCACCACCTCCCTCGCCGGACGATGGACGACGGACGACGCGCACCCGGGTACGCTCAAGACCGCTGCATCCTCAGGCTAGGGTCGGTACGTCCTCGACTGCAATGGGGGACGCCCCTGCGCAGTTGGGTTGCCCCGAGGGGGTTGTCGTGGTTTCCCTATATTTGGTGCATTGATAGCGTATGGATGAGCAGCAGAGGGGACGTGGCTGTATGCGCCCGATTCGACGCGCGGACGGGCAGAGATGGCTTGGTTAGCGTGGTAGGTCTGCTCGTCGTCACTTTCGTCCGTTCGGTCCCTGACGCTCCTTCCTCTCCCGCATACAGCGACGATGGTAATCTTTCTGAGCTCGTGGTTGCGTGTTGTATTGGGTCAGTAGTCGCATATGATCTGCTCTAGTTGTAACAGGCAGCTCGCAAGACTTCGACTTCGACTTCGACTTCGACTCGACCGACAACAACGGCCGTGGATAGCGGGTGGGTGTGATCAACCCCCCGCCGGGCGGAAACAGCTTGCTGTTTCCCGCCACTGTCGCGCCTTCGGGCGATGACAGACTCGCGACGAGTCCAAGTCCGTCGCGGGCCTCTGCACTGCGGTGCGGAGGTTAAACTTCTTCCTTCGGCCGGGGGAGCCCTTCTTCGGGAGGGTCCTTTTTCTCTTCCATGACGTCTCCTGCCTCCGCTCGGCGGACGCAGAAGGCTCCACGGACGAGAAGGAGGGCTCGACGAACGCTTGGGCTCTAAGGCGGGTTCCTCATTGGTTGCCCGGCTCATATGCCACGTGGGTAAAGTACGGAAAAGGAACGTCGGTTTCCATAGCGGGATGCAGGCGATTACGGGCGCCTATTTGCTGCTCTCCTCCTGCTTGCGTCTTGTAACTTGCTTGTAACAGTAAGTACTAGCCTTGTCGGCCGCAGCGCATTCTCGGAGCTCACACCAAGGCGTGTGCGCAACAGGATGTAGAGTTACGGCTGATGCTGATTCAACACAGGTCAGCGGTCGAAGTCACGTCGAAGTTAGAGACGCTGTGAAAGAGCGAACGTGGATCGCAGCTCCGGCCACGTACCGCCCAGCTGCGCATCGGGCTGCCAATCCCGGAGGTAGGTATAAAGTCTTGTAGATTGCAGAATGGTGGTCGGTAGGCTGGCAACTGCTGCTTACTTACATCTACGTCAACATGTTCCAACTCGCGGTTCCCATCATTTACTCACTGCTTTGGAGTCGTGCCGTCGGCGCCGCCAGTGGACCTCCAAACATTGTTCCGCTGCACTTGGATGCGGTAAGGAGACACTTGACTCCATTGTTTTAACACACACTGAGCCATGGTGATCTATAGGGATTTTGGTATGGCAGCTTCGTTGTGGGGCCGCAGAACTTCAGCGTACGTTGATATGCTTGTCCTTCATGGCCTGACGTTGATTTTACCATGGACGCATCTATTAGCTCGCCATTGACACGGGAAGCTTTGCGGTAATTATTGGCAAAGGAAAATACAAGCCCAATCCCACGTCCCAGCAGACGAATCAAGGCGAATTTATACAGTTCAACGGCGCGAGTGAGGACGGCGTCCAAATGGCAACGGTCGGTCGCACCCAACTCCGCGCTTCACCGGGTCACCATTGACTGACAAGCACGCGGTCTCAGGAAGTCTTCTTTTTTGTGAAGGACGACGCTACGTTCGCCGGTGTTGCGCTTAATGACTTCTTGGTTGGCAACATCACCGACGGCGATCCGCTGGGAGGGGATGGGTACGTTCTCACACGGAGTCCCATCCGTGTTCCGTCGCTGACACCATTTCACGATGTTAGGATTGTGGGATTCAGCCCGCCAGCCTCGATGATCACCGACCCCAATGACCCGACGTTCCTCGCGGGCCAGTCTCTCGCGCAGGCGATATGTGATCAGGAAGGCAGTGAGTGCGCTGGGCAAGTCCATGTGCGCGTCGAGCTGACTCGCGCTGTAGTCTCGCCTTGCGAGTTCGGTCTTACGTTGAAGACCGATGGCACTGGCTCGCTGGTATTCGGACCATTGGGTAAGTCGCTGAAGAGGTATCCAGGTGGACGTGCGCGTAACTCTATATGTCTTGGACAGATGAAACGAAGATCACCGGGAACATAACAACCCTACCTACCCTTTCGGTCAGGGCTATCTTCCTGCTGGTGCGAAGATACACTAACACGCGTTCGGACATCCCAAATGTAGCATGACGCGTGGATCGCCCTCAACCAAACAGAGGCCGACTCTGCTCTCCTTGTCATCGACGGAGAGCCTGTCACGCACCTCATACCTATCTGTGAGCTCTCCCCCAACTGTACGAAGTTCAATGCATACTGACTGTTATCGCGGGCTAGTCGACAACGGCACCCCCAACATCATCGGCCCGCTTGACGTTGTCCGCTCCGCGCTGCTCTCCGTCGGGTACAACCTCACGGAGCAGACCGACTCGGACGGGATCTCGACTGTCTTCGTACGTCTGCCCTTCGGCTTCTAGGACGAAAGTGTCCCAGCTCCTATGCTCACGTCGCCGACTCCAGGGCACGTACGACTGCTCGCGCTCCCCGGCGCGTTTCGGGTTCAGCTTCCCGCCAAGCACGGAGGTGCATTACATCGACGAGGGCGCGAACGTGCTGAACAGGACGGCCGATGGGAAGACCTGCACCGCGAACATCCTCGGGACGTCGATAGTCACCGCACCGGACTGGCAGATTGGGCAGACGTGGTTCCAGGGGCGATACGTGCAGCACAACCTGGACGCAAGCACGCTCGCCTTCGCGGACCTCGCCTGATAGAGCGGGCACGGGAAATTGTATTCGTTGCAGTTGCGTCGGCATGCAGCAGCAGATGGGACAAGGATGCTGCTGTCGGAATTATATGGATACAGTCGGGTATTATACTTCTTGTTCGTAAACGTCCCACTCCCCATACGCGTCGTCCTTCTCCGCGTCTTCTTCAATATCGTCCTCGCCCTCCGCGTCCTCCTCGTCGCCCTCGGGAATGTCGTCCAGAGCAGCACTTTTGACAGCTGCAGGAGCAACGGCGGGAACTAGACTCGCCGAGCGGGACTTCGTGGCCCGAACCTGGCCGACACCGCCACCTCCCTCCTCCTCGACGATCAGCATGCCCGCCTCGTCGTCCTTGTCGTCCATCGTGTACAGGTGGCCGTCGTTGTCCTTGTCATCGCCCATGTCAGGCATCTGGAACGAAGAAGAGCCCTCGTCCGTGAAGAGATCCTTGAGCGCGTTGTAGTTGATCTTCTTGCTGTACTTGGGGTTCTTCTTGATCAGGTTCCGCACCGACTCCGCCACCGTGCTCCCGTGCGGAGTCGACGCGTCGCGAGGTTGGTTGTTCGTCTTCCGTCTCTGCAAAGAACGGCATAAGGTGAGCATCACATCATGCCCTCATAGGCTCCTCCGCCACCGAAAATCAACACGTGCAAACAATGATGCCGTGTCCGGAAAAGTGAATCGAATGTGCAAGTCCGGGATACGAACCTTGCGCGTCCTCTTTTGTTTCTCTTCATCCTCTTTTAGCTCCGCTTTCGCTGCAACATACCGTTCAGCGACCGCGCAATGACGTTACACTGTGCTCATGCACACCAGTATCAACGCACCTGCTATTGCTTCCAGATAGTCCTTGTTCATCTCGACCCACACGCGTTCCTTGATGCGTACCTCTTCCTCGGTGAGGATAAAACGGTCGAGCTCTTCCTCGTCGAGTCCAAGGAGCTCGTCATCGCCCTCGTATTGTTCGCGCCGCCGCTGTTCGGCTTCGTCGAGTGCCGAATTGAGCAAGGTGCTCTGCGCACTCGTGAGGAAGTCAGAGACCTCCTGCGTCACGACTGCGTCGACGGTCTCTTCGACCGGAGATGGCGGTGGCAGGGGCATCGAGCTAGATTGCTCTGGAGGGAGGGCCGGATCGGGGGCTTGTTGTGGAGGGGGAGGACGATGCTGTGGAGGTGCGGTATTGACGAGCGTAGGGTCGGGCTCGAACAGTGCAGGGTCAATGGATCCCGTTTGATGTGGTAGCCCGTACTGCATCTCGTGGCCTTCCTCAGGAAGAAAGAGAGGCAGAGGTTGGCTGGTGCCAGCCAGGATGCCCTCGTTCAATAGTGCAGGATCGACCGGGGGATATGGATGAGATGGCCCGGGTGCAGCATCGAAGGGGAGATAATACTGAGGCTCTTCGGGCTGTTCCTCTTCGTCGCTTTCCTCGCCCCGTTTCCGTTTCTTCTTCTTCTTTTTGCCCTTGCCCTTCTTCTTCACCTTCTCTTCTGGCAACACTCCACCGTTCTCCTGCAGCTCCCGCTCCTTCTCTTCCTTCTCCTTCCCCTTCGTGTACGCGGGTGGGTCCATCTCGTCCTCGAGCCAGACTGTGCGGAAGTCTGCTAGCGTGAGCGCACCACTCGGGGTCTTCCGAAACTCCTCCAGTCGCTTCTTCAGAGTGGTATCCGCAATCTTCACCACTTGCACGATCTCCGCGACGCTTCGCCGGAAGTTGTTCATGCGCGCCGCGAGCAGTAGACACGCACCGCATATACCGGCCGGGCGCCGACCCTTCGTCATCCAGTCGCGGTCGAATCGCTGAACCAGCCGAACAGCGTCCATCGCGACCTGGTGTGTCTCCTCGCCAAACTCGAGAAGGGCGGCGAATCGAGAGATGTAGTGCGAGGGATCGACGAGGGGCAGCCGAAGGTTCAGGGTCTGAACGAGTTGCAGGTATGTATGGCCGAGCTCGAAGACGTTCACCTGCGACACAGCTTCAGTGACTGATTATATGCGCATGTGATCAACCCACCTGTAGTAGATCGGAGAAGTCGATGAGCATGTAGTTTCTTGTCTCCTTCTGCCGGCACGCGACGTATAGACAGACAGCGACGACGTTCATGCTCTTCCGCCCCTTTGTGAACTTGTGCTCGACCGCGAGCGTGTACAAGCGTGTCGCGGCGAGGGACACGACTTCTGACAGCCTCAATGCAGTCGCGACTTGTTGAATCTTGCGGCTCGCTGAATCGTGTATGTTGAGGATACAGAAGTATAGTGAGAGCGGAGCACCCAACTCACCATTCGCGATTGTCTGCTCTCTGCTCTCTCCGCTGCTCCTATTACCGAACATCCCACCCATCCGCGCACGCGCTGAACTCCTGTCAAATTTCCCTGCGCATATATGGAACAAGAGATGATCACGTACTGGCTCCCTGTGCTACGAAGCTTCCCTGCACCATAGCGGCACCATTGCTCGTCTCTCCGAAAGTAACCTACATTGGAGTCACATCGGCGTGAGTGAAATTAACTTCAGCAAAGGCGACGCAGCGCACCTCATTTACGATCGTGTTCTCCTCTACCACCGTACCGCACTGAACGCAAAACCCGTTTCCCGCGGCGGCATCGTACTCGATGACCGTCCCTCCACAGTCTGTACAGCTCGTCTAGTCCAGAGATCAGATCACTGTGCGAGCACATGTTCGTGCTGTAGCTCACCATCTTGAAGAATAGATAGGCATAAAAAGGAGATCTAGCAGAGAAGACGAGAAGAACGAGCCAGGCGAGATGGTCGAGGAGGTATCGAGGAATGCATTGGAGGAGTGAGGTGCCTACCGTGAGAACATACTACCAAAGCGAGATTGAGATCCGAGGTCCGACTCTGGCAAACCACAATTGAAATGCGGCCCGCCA
>WJSG01028345.1:0-16794 GCA_016618145.1 Sanghuangporus lonicericola | reverse complement strand
GGGCGGGCGGAGCTCCTTGCGCACGGACCTGCTGTCAGCCTTTAACCACAGCTAACCAACCAGCGCGCGCGCCGAGCCCCAACCGGTTCGAGGCGCTAGCGACCGACATTTACCCAAGATGGTGGCGCGGAGCTCCAACTCCGGCGATAACCACCTCGACCAATCAACTGGCGTGGGGGACGCTCCAGAACCCCTCCGACCGTGCGTCCGTGACCGAGACTGCGTACGAGACCTCGGGACTGCGGCTAGATGCCTCGTCGAGGACGTGAACTGTCTGACAGGCCACCGCTCGGTGCGGACGAGCTGCAGACCGCGTTGTCCGGCCTGTGCGGGGGTTCGGACGGTAGGAAAGGTGATGGAGCGATAGGGAAGNGGGGGTTCGGACGGTAGGAAAGGTGACGGAGCGATAGGGAAGGAGTACGGTGCTGCGACGAGCGTACTGGCCACTGTAGGACGGTCGGGAGTACTGGGCTCGCTCCGGCGGACCTTCCGAAAGGGCGCAAATTCCGTGCATAGACGTGTCCGATACCTATCACCGCGAGTCCGTTCAACGGCTCAAGGCTGTCAATGCTTCCAACTTCGCCAGGAAGGAGCAGGAGTTCAACGACCAGATAGAGCGCTTGCAGGCCGAGCACAGACGCGCACTCTACAAGGAGAAGGCGCATCAGTCGGCACTCGAGAAGCTCGCGGAGGAGCACTCAGGAGCTATGGCCAAACTGAAGGAAGAATCGACCCAAGAGATCGCGCGCCTGAATGCGGCGTTGGAGGAGAGCAAGGCTGGTCGGTCTGCCGATGCGAGCTTGCGGAAGGAGATGGAGGAGACGATCCATACGGAGCAGCACGCCGCTGTTCTTACTGAGATTGAGCGCGCTCATGCCGAGGAACTCGAGCGTCTCTCCGATTCTCACAAGTCTGCGCTCAGCTCTTCTGAGAGCGGACTCGAGGACTTGAGAACGTTCCTTGTCAGAAAGCACACAGAAGAGGTCGCTCGTCTCAAGGCGGATTCTGCTCCTCGCCCGTCGACCGACCTGCTTCTTTGCCTCCTGCCCAATATCGAAGTTCGTCGTGAGTCCGGCTCCGCCTCAACGGGAGGATCCGCTCCGAGCGGCACAATCTGACCCGGTCGTAAATTTCGTGGGCGAGGAGACGAAGGGGCCCGGGCTGGGCGGCACCGAGGACACATAGGCCGCGTCGTCTCTGCGCTCGGAGGAGAGACCGCACCTTGTGAGTCTCTCTCTGGACATTGTGTCAGCGTCAGCATCGTACTGACCACACTGTTCACGGCGGACAGTTCTAGCAAACTGCTGCCATGGGTCATGATGAGAGGTACGTTCCTTGCTCAGTGCACGCTCTGTACCATCAGTTGATGGTTGACGGTTGCTTCAGGAGGCTGCGAGCTACACGCGTCAAGCCGCCTACCTGGTGACGGTCGCTGCAACTTACAGGACATGAGCCCTGGACCGGTACTGTGCAATCGTACTCATATACTCGCCGGGTCGCTCATGACACTGGTGACTTCTCTTTCAGTTTGGCTCGCAGAGCAAAGACAACTCTCCGCAAGCAAAGACAACTCTCCGCACTCTTGCAAGGCGAGGACACGCCACGCAGCCTGTCAGTGTCTCGACGATCTTACCTCTCCGGCGAGTGAGCGCGGCGATCCTGGAGGGTGCTATGGCTGCCATTGTGCGGGTAGGAGCCCTGGGCGGGTCCGCGTCGACAACGGTGCTAGGTGTGCGAGCCAGAGACCTCAGACAGTTTCTGTGCAGTATGGATACTTGTCGTGGCGCGGCGCGACCTGCAGTGTACAGCACAGTGGCAAATACGTCGCGCTACAAAGCATGACAAGTAGACGCAGACGAGCAGTCAGCTGATGAAATCACTGCTCAAACGCGCCAAGGTAGGTACCAGCAGTGCGACATCATGTCGAAGAGGATGACACGGTCGGTTGCGAGTCCTCTTCGTCATATCCTACAACCTAACATTCGTGCGCACTGGCGCGAAATACCTTCGCGCACGTCTGCGTAGCCTGTCCATGGTCCAGTACTGTCCCCAGCAGCTCACCATCGCCGGCTTCAATCACATGTACGGCGGCTCGAGGCCCAGACTCGGACAAGCAAGACACCACTCACGAGCTGCTCATCGTCCGTGGATGCAGAGAATGTAGAAACTGCGACGAGGGGGAGTGGCATACCACCGTCTCTCGGTGCATGCGGACAATCTTGCATCATCCCGGTACGTACGCGTGCTGGTTCTGCGCACAGATACATGGAACGATACTGATGAAATTGAGACGGTGGCTGGACTGAACCGTGCTTCTCTTCGAGGATCCCAAAGCAGTAATTTTGAGGCTCGATATGGCATCTGTGCCCGTTGTGGCGTCGCCGAATATGGACGTCTGTCTCGATCGACGGAGCAGCGAGAAGTATAAGAACGGGTGCAGTGTACCGGCGTACAAGCCCGCCCCCATCGCGGTCCACCTCGCTCACCCCGCCCTCCCTCGCTTAGAATCCAACCCACCGGTATGTCCGGGTCCATCTCTCTGCGTAACCTCAAACCTTATTGTCAGATAGCCGCCCAGTATGGCTGTCCCCGCGAACCGGCTTATAGGCAGTTTATCCTACACCAACATGAACATCACACGGGACGTGATCATCGTCGACCCCCTTATCCCTCCTCCGGGATTTGTCGGTCCGGCCATGCACTGCTGTACCATCGTACAGACCCCCATCACGAGGGCAGTCGTATATATCGAAGTACAGCTCCCCGGAGGAGGATGGGCTTACAGCGCCCTCGCGACGGTATTCTTCTTGAGCATCGTCCGAGTATTTGGCGGTGCGCCCCCGGTGAGTCTCACGCAGCTTCGGAAGAACCGTGTGGGTGATGCTTACGTCATCGTGATGGGCAGCTCTTCGTCAACGTCGCCTTGCAGCCAACCGTGCTCCCTGGTGTGGGCCTTGCCTTGGTTCGCACCATGGCGCATCATGGCAAGTACCGCTGGCAGTCGAATCTGCCGATGCCGGCGGGGTTGCCCTCGTTGTTGTACTACAGGGCTCCGTCAGCCCCACTCGTGCTACGAAGTTTTGCTACGCTTACGTTTGAGCCCCAATGGCAAGCATGTCGCATAGCTGCTTAGGAAGTCCATATACGTACTTATTCCTCCATTTTGATTCGGCATACAAATAGTTCTCTGAGGGTTTTGTTCGAAGACAAGCACTCAAAGTCACAGCAGCTTGCTGATGTAGCGGTCCGAAAATGTTAGGGTTTAATAGTCCGTACATATTAGCTTTCTCGGCGTCCGAATGCGACGTCGCGAGGTATACCCAGTGCGCCGCCGCGCGCTGGCAATGGGCCTAGAGCGAACGCAAAGGCAGGCCGCAGGACCTCAAGCTCAAGGCTCAAAAGCTTGAGTTCGCGCATCTTGATCTTGCGCAGCAGTGGTAGCAGGCGGCCACCGTCCACCGTCGACCCACGCGTTGGCCGCACGAGGCTGCAAGATACGTGCCACTCAAACGCACTGCGTCGAGCGGAGGTGGGCCCGAACACAGCGCTGACGGTGTGCCTGGCGACTCCGAGTGACACATCCATGTTCCGGTTGAGGTCGGAGGTGCAGGTGGTACCGTATGCTAGACGGGGATTTCGAAAGCCACAACTGAGTCCCCTCGCACATGTTCTTCGAGGAGCGCAAGGTGCGTGACGACAGTAGCTCGGGCACCTGGGAGGGCTGGGGCTCAGAGCTCGAGGGCTATCAGTCAGACTGCGCTCCTACCACGCGGTGTTTCGAAACGCACTTGGGATTTCGAGATCCCCTTCAAGCGCCGGAAGAGGAGGCGGCAGGACGATGGGACGCATCGTAGGGTGATGGACATAGTCGGGTAGTAACAGTACTTACTGCCGCAACAATGAAATGTTTGGTTCAAGTACCATCGACTTGACTCACATTCCTTTCGCACTCCGCAGCAACCTATCGTATAAGTCATAGTCAGGCAGAGTGCGGTGAAATCCGCGCGCACAATGGAGGGCCCTAACAGGAACTCCCTGCCCAACAACAACCCTCACGAGAAGTTGCCGTTTCTCTGGGACGGCCCCGCCGAACTGCAGGAGAAAACGCTTCGCCCACGAGTCTTCATTGGGCTTGGACATCATCCGCCGTCGCCCGATGAGGAGCAACCTCCTCTCGAACTCGTCCTGCTCTTCACCGGCACCAATGGTCGCAGGATGCGAGTACAAGCGCTGAGCCTCCTCGAGGACGAGGTGCTGTATCTTGGGAACGCGACCTCCTAAATTTGCGCAATTAGAAGTGGGCACATCTTGAACGAATATCTGCGCGGTTCTGAAACCTGCTGCTAAACTCCTGCCAGCCCTTCCCCGCGAGCTTCCAATGCTGGCGAGACTCTGAGTTCCAGACCCAACCGTCCTCATCTGCGTAAGAATCAAGATCAGACTGTCAGTACAATGATGCTTGCCAAGGAGATCCGTTGAAACGTACTGGCATTGACGTCGATGAGGTTCCGGACGCCGCTGAGTGATTCAGGCGGTATGGACGCGAAGAGGTCCAGGATATTGTTTTGTGGAATAGATGTGACCGAATGGCCTGACATACTGCAGCGGGAGCGTTGACCGGTACTTGAGGGTTGAAGGGAGCCTGAGAAACCCCTAAACGACTTCATTGCGAAGGGGATGGCCCCGCCGGTTCCGATGCCACAACAGGTGATGCTTGGTAGTAAAATACAACAATCGACAGGATGAACGCGATAGATACTTCTACCAACTGAGGAGTTGGGGCGGGCCGAAGAACCATGGCATTGACACTGTTAAATATGTGGGAGTACTTACTACGGAGGAGGCTGGGATCGCACATGCATATGTAGTGCTGTATCAATAGCGGAAACCGAAGAACCTTTCGACCACAGAGAGCTGTTTCGACGAAGCAGGCCTGACTTTCAAATGCCCGCTGGCGTGCAACCAGAAAGGCTGGTGAGCTGCGACGGACAATTGACTTGCTTGTACGTGATTTGCCTGCATGCAGAACGGAATCAGTAAGAAGCCACAAGCATGCACCGCGGGCGGGGAATATTACCAGGTGTTTACGTCTCCGCCGGCCCTGCATGAGTGAAGAGACAGAGTTGAGTGCGGTATTGTACGTGCAGAGTACGCGTGGCTTGGCGTACCATTGCCATCGCCAGTGGCAACCGGCCTGCAGGTTGGCAGGAAGCTGCGAGCATTGCGCGTCCGACGTGACACCTATCATTGACTTCCCGTCAGGCGAGTGAGTACGAGAAATTATCGGGGTAGACTTGCCGCCATATTGACGACCCCATCCACCCGACGGGGCGCCATACTGCGCCGTGCAGGCATTGAAGTCTGCAAGCGAGTCAGTCTCGCGAGGACAACTGGGAAAGGGTACCGCAAAGTGACTCACCTCCGACACCTCCACCAGGAGTCTGCGCCAAAATGTGACTTAGTTTTCCAGCATGCATATCAGGATATGAGAAGATCCCACGTAAATGTCGAAATCGGTATCGGTGATCCCTGGTACGACGATGCGGTCAGAATCAACGGAACATTAATTATACACACACTCCCCACATACCCCCAGCGTTGATCGCTTGCACGATCATAGACTTCCCTGCAGCAGCTCCAGACGTCCAGGTGAACTGGTAGCACTTGCAGCAAGTGGACGTGGCCGTGTTGCCATGTCCTGCGAAGCCGTACGAGAGCGTGTTGTTCACGATAATTGGCTGGTACTTGTCGCAGGAGAAGGCCAGGTTCCCTGAAGATGCGAAGCAAGCGTTCTGAGCCCCGGATGCAGCGGCGCCGTTGCTCTTGCTACAGGACTGGACTGGTCCTCTAGCGCCAGGAGACAGGTTCGAGGTGTAGCCGCAAGCGGGCTCACAGCTGTGAAGAGCACTGTTTAGCGTCGTCCAAGAAACAAGGGATACAGTGAAAGACACACCAGTCCCATGTGGTCGTGGTTGTCCCGGCAGTTTGAGCTTGCACGAAGGAGACAGCAGATAGAGCTGCTATGGTCCCGACAAAGAGGGCGGAAAAGTCGAACATATTGCCGTGGTGTACTGATGCAGAGATGAAGGGTCAACGCAAGCTCTGCTTGAGCATACGTACGCATATATATACACTTCTCTGCGGGCACCGCTCAGGCTGGCTACCTCGCCGCCTGACCAGGAAAGCCCCGAGCAATGCCATCGCCAAGAGGTTCTCCCGACGGCGCCGTCACTGCTGTGGTCGGCTGAACCTCTCCATATGACCGCGGCTCAGCACGTTGCGACGGAGCGTGCGAAGCCGATAAATGCTGCATGTAGTGGCCTGTAGTGGCAAACCAGTTTACGCCCTATATCCATGCCACTTTCCGAGGATTACCCTGTATGGACGATACAAACCCCGAGCGGGCGGGAGACTCACCTACGCCACTTCAGCTGCGTCTGTCAAGCAGCGCACATGAGCAGAAAGCACGATGATCCATGAATAGAGAGCTTCCGACGACAATTCGATGTTGACCCGCCCTATGGTGCGGAGGCATCGGAGAGAATGCTTCTAGCGTGAAGTTGGTCGGCCGCCCGGTCGTGGAATGCTGCCGTGAAAGAACATCAGCGAGTACGAACAAGACAGACCCGCTCCAGTCGGCACGCATGCAGCGCACCACAGCGCGAATCAGATACGACAACGCAAGATAACATTCCACAAAGCACTGAGCAGCAATACAAGATACACGCTAGAGCAAGTGCGCAGTGTTCAGCCCTCACGCAGGTCGAGGGCAGCATCATGAACACTCACGACGTTCTACCGGTCTATCCCATGTTCAGCTGGGATCCCCAGTTCCTCCAGCGCCCTCCGGCCACGCGCGACCCAATACGATAGCACCTCGGGATCCTCGAACCACATCTTCTGTTCATCATCGGCCTGTTTTACGACGGTCCCTTGCTCCTCCAGTGACGACACTGGCACGGCGGTGTCTTCGTCATTGCCCACAACTGCGGCCGCCTCTGTGCCTGCGCTCAGCCCCCGCATGCGTTGCCGCTTCTTCTCCCGCTTGCGGGGGTTTCCGTTGGGGTGGGGACTATTCTCCACGGACAGGTCACTGTCGGTGGAGTGCAGAGCCGCTTCCTCATCGACTTCGGGCGCGTCCTCCTCCACACTCTGACCACCCTTCCCAACTACCGAGAGGTTGGGCGAACGGCTCGCAGGGGGATCATGCGTGCCCCATAGGCCGCCCGAACGAATCCACGCTGCGACATTGGCCTGCCTCTTGATCTCGTCGAGCACGCCAATCACAGCGAGGAGAGTCTCGTCATACGATACTTCAGGCTCGGCGTCGCCGAACTGCTCGAGAAGCGACACCCGTTTCTGCAGTTTTTTCTCTTTCCGCTTCCGTTTCTTAGACACGTCGGCGTCGTCAGGGGAATCATTTGGTGAAGGAGGCCCGCGAGAGGAGGGCGCATGCGCGTCAGTCGTGTCTGAACCAGCCGCAAACTGTTCAAGCTCCCGCCGCGCCTCGATTGCGGCGATCCAGTCCTGCTCTTTCTGCAGACTCTCCACATCCTTCGCGCGTTGTTCTCCGGTGTATTCCCCGATGCAGACGTGGTTAAATGGCTGGAGCTCGGCCTTGCGAGGCGAGTCGTCAAGGAGCAGCGTCGTCAGTGCGGAGTGCGCCTGGCCAGAGGTGGTGCCTAGTGGTTGTCTGATGCTGTCATCACTCGGCCGGGACGAGCTGGATGGCTCTGGTGAGCTGTGGGGCGTGCTCGCGGTGGAGGAGTGAGGGGAGGAAGGTGCGTCCGCTGCCGTCCGAGGCGACAAAACGGACCACGGCTTTTCCAGATCCTTGACAGTTTGTACTTTCTGGACTGCATATACGAAGTCAGTTCAATCGGCCGCCTGAAACAATCAGGGAGGAACGCACAATAATGCTCGTTGGTCAGGCCCAGCGTGTCTCTCGCCCAGACTGCTATCATCTTCTCCCTGTCCTCCCCAAAGCACCTCTCCACCATGTCGTTCACGCTGTGCGGTTGCGCCGAAGACCACACCATCACGTCCAGCCACGCTCTTGTTTGGGGTGCGAACAGAAAAGATCTGAATGCTGACATGTACGGCCTGGGGTGCACTGGTCGAAGACGAGGAAGCAGGTGCCCTCGTGCATCGCGCGGCCGTTCGTAGTGTCTCGCTCTCGGACCGTTGGGTGACCGATGCAGCAGGGTGCCGTTGAGATCTAGGACGAGGAGCTTGCGCAGCTGGGTTGGATCCTCAATCAGAGAGGGAGCCTGCTCCGCTAAGGCGATGTAGGTTGCTGATGGGGTACCCGGGGGCGGCGGGGTCACCGAACGCGACCTCTCGCGCATCGGTGTGGCCATCACGGGTGCCCACGACGGACGCGTTGGCAAGTCATGGGGAACCCTCGCGTCTACTCGAGGAACTCAGTTTGCGACAATAGACCTGGCGAGAGGATAACGAACCATTGTAAGACATGTGCGACGACGAGGGTGGCATTCGCGAGGGCTCACCCTCGCTGTGTCCGCCGAAGTCGTCCTGGGGCCCTCGTCGATGCCGACTGTGGTGGCGGCTATGTCCAGCCATAGAGTGCAGCAGCCGCGATGAGCGGTGGATGGCAGGGAAAGGACGCAGAATCGTGGTAGAAGTGGATGCGGGGGAAGGCGTCGCGCGCGGTGAGCCGCGCAACAAGCGCGTCCGTGTCCATTGTCCGCGACCGCGACGACGACGACGACGGCGCTGTCTGCGACACGCCCGACGGTGTGATCTTTCTTCTCTCTCGCTTCTTGATGGCTCGTCTTCGTCGTGATACCCAGGATCCGGAAGGCGCGACCGCCCAGCGGCCTCTCCGCGTCGTCGCGTCCGGCACGCTCTTCGTCACGAACAACCTCGGCCTGCCAACATACCCGGATGCGAACTCTGTTGTCCGTGCACACTCCGTATCGCGCGACCGCGGCGGATCGGCGAGTACATGCTTGTCTATCCTCGCACAATTTCCGGCCGTGGACGCTATGCTAGTCGCTCCTCTCGGCGGTAATGAGGAGGGTCAAAGAGTCATCTCTGAGCTGGAGAACGAGCGAGTGAATACCCGGCATTGCAAGATATGGCCCGAGGCTGGTGTGCCGCAGGCCTGGGTGCTGCATACAGGTGCGTCTCGATTGCCGTCACTAATACCCTCGAGTCTCAGCGGATGGTACTGCAGACGATACGGACAGTCGTACTGTGATCAACAACAACCCATTGCCCGACATTACCCATGAAGAATTCATCTCACTCACAGGACCACTACTTGTTCCGGAAAACTACGCGTATCTGAGCCCACCTCTGCCCTCGACGCCTCCTACCGGATCGTTGCAGATCCACGGGGTGAATGCGCCAGGACAGCCTCGCCCCTCGACCTCCAACCAGACGGCAGCGCCTCCAGCACAAGGCCTTGTGAGTAGTCCAGCCCCGATAGATTGGGTTCACTTTGAAGGTCGCTCAGTGAAGACTACCCTGAGCAACATCATGGGCCTGGATGGGCTGGCGCGTGAGCGCAAATGGCGGAACCACTGCGTATTCAGCGTCGACGTTGGCCGACGAGCCCGCCAGGGCGTGGAAGCGGTGAGCCGTGAGCCATACGTTTATGCATTGTAGTGCATTTCTAATGTACCTCTCCGCAGCTCATTCCTCAAGCAGATGTCATCTTCCTGAACAAGCACTATGCTCGCGCGCACTCTCCACAATACGCTTCCTCTCCTCGCGCGTTCCTCCTCTCGCTCACGAACATCGCACCTGCGCATGCGCTTCTCGTTGCTCACTGGGGCAGTGACGGTGCCGCCGTGCTATCAGTTCCAACGAGGGAGTACTTCCAATCGTCTGGCTGGGTTGAGCCGAACGTCCCAGTCATGCCATCTCCTATGCCAGATCCCCTAGCCAGGCGCACCGCTAGCCATGGAGACGATGGCGACCTCCAGTCCGTCCGAACAGGAAGCGACTTCTGGGCTGGCGGAGGCCACGACACCGAATCATCGAGCATGTTCACAGCCGACCTCCTCGGCTACGGTTCGAATTCAGGCTCCAGCTCGTCCGCTGCCTGGAGGTCACCTGGGAACGAGCAAGAAGCGCCCCATCACGGGAATGGCCCGAGCCAGAAGCAGGACCGTTCCAGGAGGAACGGCAAGCGCGCCGCATCTGACGATGACGGCTCCTCGTCAGACTCGGACGGTACGCAGATTGCCGGCCATGGAGGAGGGAACCGACCTCCTCTCGATGCTCCACGGCGGCCTCCGCCGTCCAGCCAAGTGGTGGATGAGGTCGGGGCCCAGGATGCATTTGTTGCTGGCATGATGTGGGCGCTGAGTAGGCGGTTGCTCCCTGGCTCGCCGTACACCCCGTTGGCAGTTGGTGGTAGTGATTCCGCGGAAGGGGACACCCAGCGTGAAAAATGGAGGCTCGAAGAATGTCTGAGGTACGTGGCCATTTCGGAAGACTGGAGTATCTGTTTGATAATGATTTTCTCATCCGGCAGGTTCGCCACTGAACTCGCCGGGAGGAAGGCGCGACGGAAGGGATGGGCTGGCCTTGCAAACGAGATGGCCGCCGCGGGATGGTTTGAACTCTGATGGCACTGGTCGCCGTTGCTCATGATTATGACCTTGGAGGTGTCGCTCACGATATTTGTTGCCCTGAGTACTTCACTCGTAGTACTGTAAGTATACCGTCGCCTAAGTAATAATGTTTCGGCTGTTGTAATGCATGGATTCGCTGATCTGCTTGAACATACCCGCTATGTGATTAGGGCAAACCGGTCCACGAACATCAGTCCGCGTCACCGTGGCTGTGTTCAGATCAGATCTCTGCAGCCCGGCTCACTTTGAACCACCATGGCTGCCCAGTCTCCGTCGACGAGGTTGCTAGAAACCGCCGAGAAGATATCCCAAGGAGCGGAAGCAGTAAGATCCCGTCATATCCAGTGATGTCCGGCACCAACCCTCTGCCTGCAGAAAATCTATAGAGCACAGTTGCATCCCTTATCATCGCATGGCGACCAGGCAGTGGAGCAAATCCTGCTGAAGTACCGCTTCCACAAACAGTACAGACATCCCAGTCTGGATGCATCCCTGACAAAGTCGCGAGTCGCTGGTGAAGCGCGCGCTCTCATCCGATGTCTCCGGTACGCAATCCAGTCTTCCAGCAGCCTCCTGCGCGAAGCTGATCTCATATTACCTGTTACAGATCTGGGGTTAATGTGCCTGGAATACGCATGGTAGATGCGGCCGAAGGCATTCTCGGAATCGAGTGGATCGACGGCAAGAGCGTCCGGTTCCTCCTTGGAGGCGGAGCCGAGGGCGAAGAGGAGATCGAAGAGACCGCCGACGAGCCTCAGGAAGACGTACCACCGGAAGAGGATACGCTGCAAGAGTACGGCATCTCCCAAGGCAAGCTGCTGTCATGCGCATTCATATCGGTGGACTGACTCAAGCGATTGGCGTAGATGCACTCATGGGGATGATCGGGTCAGAGATCGCGAAGATGCACCAGGCGGACATCATCCACGGGGACCTCACGACGTCGAACATGATGCTTCGCCATCCATCGACACGCAAGGGTCTCCAGCTGGTTTGTACCTGCGATCCATCGCTTGCCCAAGTCACACTGACCCAACACACCCCAGGTCCTCATCGATTTTGGGCTTGCGTACACATCCACCCTGGTAGAAGACAAGGCCGTCGACCTATACGTCCTTGAACGCGCCTTCTCTTCTACTCATCCTGAGTCAGAGCCCTTGTTTGCGGGCGTGATGAAAGCATACGAGACGAAAATGGGCAAAGACTGGGCGCCGATCTCTCGCCGATTAGACGATGGTGAGCAGTGTTGCTTAGCAAGTGAATTTCTAGCCTATGAGCTGATGAACATGAACAGTACGGCTGCGTGGGCGGAAGCGGAGCATGGTGGGCTAGGTGTCATATGTTCTATGTCTATGAGAAGCTACAGAATGTGTACAACTACGCCCAGGTCTGATTTGACTCGTGGTGATTATTGCACGGTTACCATTGCCGAAGTCCTGCACAGCTGGCGGATCGAACTGTATTACTCTCCACAGGTCCTGAGACGTCCGGACAAGTACCGTAGTCATACAGGTGCGGCGACTCAATGGGCAAATTCTCGCGCGTGCGCTGCAGGAATCCTTCGATTGTCGCGGAAGAGAGTGCGTGTTTTGAACTGTCCTGGTTCACATACCAGTTCATAGGATACATGACGAACGGTGCAAATGCATGGGCGTGAAGTAATGGGTCATCCTCCTTTGTTAGCGATGTTGGCTGCGTAACGGAATGACTCAGACAGAGCGTACCATGTCGGGAGCAGTCAACAGTTGTATGGCACAAATCGTCAGGGCGCAAGTCCCGGATCTTAGCCTGACAGGCGGGTAGCTTAAGGCCAGCGAACATCATACGAGTGCAACAATTACATAGCTAGACCGGAAAGCACTGCCAATGTAAAGCACCGGTGTATTCGGGCCTCGCGCGACACAGCCAAGGTACGTCCACGGTGCAACAAGATGTGTCTGGTTGTATGAATGCAACAAAATTCATCATTCGGAAGGAGCGAACTAGACCAGCAGACAGTCCAGCCCACCGGGACAGGAAGAGTACTCTACACACCTTCCATGTACTGTTCGGTCGAGGTGTCGCGGTTTGCGCCGCGGGTACTTAAGACAGCCGTAGCTTGCGCTGACAAGCGTGAATGGAGGTACCGGCTAGTACGGGGGATGAAGTTGAAGTTGAGCATGACGGCTAGTGCATTTCGACGCGACTCCGGTATTTTTTGGTTGCATGAACTCAAGCTCAAGCAGACAAAGAAGAGCCGACGTCGCTCAATTGTTTCCGGAGTGTAGTCGTTGTGCAACTATGAGGAAAGCGGCTCTCGGCGCGACAGTACAGAGGTAAGTAGCTGTTCATGATGCTGTCAGCAGCAACATATGTTTCAGGATAGCAATGACGCACCTCAACGACGACAAGAATACACGATATCCCTCACTCATCTTCGTATCCCTGCACTGGTCTCCTGGGCCGGTTCGGGACTACCAGTACGACGCGTTAGCTCCGACCCTTTCACGCATGCATCCCATATGACCCTGCGTTTCTCAACGCGCACTGAGGTACTCACCAGGGTACGATGTCGGGATAGGCTCTCCGGGCCTGTAGCCCATTGACTTGCGGATGGGCGGGACAGTGACAAGCATGACCGGTCCAATGAGGCCTAGGACGACCGAGTAGAAGATCACTGGTTGCTCATGTGCTTGCCGTTGCTACTCACAGCGTTCAGCTAGTTAAACACGACTCCCAAGAGGGGTCACACGACGTACGAGGTAGCGATATGTCTGCCTGAACGCGGTGGCCATGGTGGCGGATGTCGGGGACGAGTTTGGCGTCTCCTCGTCACTGTCCGACCGTGACTGTCCTCACTGTCACGGGCGGGTCACAAGTTCGCCCAATTCGGCGCTCCGAGTCCTCCGAGTCTCCCGCCCGCCAACGCTGTATCACTACTCTTGCTGCATACTTGCGGTAAGTACTCTCTCAAGTTCGATATATACTCTCGCATGCTTGCGGTAACTCTGTGAGATTGCTTCTTCGCTGTAAGTATATACTTACGCTGCTCCCTCATACGACGTAGCTAGTACTTATTCACGAATCTGTACTACAAGTCGACATAAGTCCTCCGTCGCTTACATGCCATCCTCCGTGCTGCTAGCGGACCTCGACGAACTCGGCTCCGGAACATCATCAATAGAATCTGCTGAGCCAATTGAGTACTTCTCGCCCGAGTGCGTCACAACAGGATGTTTGTCCAAGTCGTCCACTGTCTCATGGCCGCAGTTGCCATCACTTACGCTCAAAAGCAATCCCTCTTCAAGCACTGTCTCGTCGGAGGGCTTGCTCGGGGGTTTCGACGCGTTTCGCTTGCTGAGCTACAAGACCGTGGACACCGTGGACCATTTGTCAGGATCGAATCCGCGAATCATGAACTTGAGACTCACCGCAACGTATATGGCAGAGGAGAGGATAATCACGGTTCCTAGGATCGAGAGCGGCGGTGGCGTCGTGTGGAAGAATATCCGCTCGAAGACGAGAGCAAATATTACTTGCACGTAGATCGCCATCGTCCCTCGACCTGCGGTTTCTCGCTGTAGCCCTGTCGTCATCGTCATCTGTGGTAATATAAAGGCGAGTTGAGTAGAGCTGCAACGCGAACGACGAGTGGGCGCTGACCTGCGCGGCGAACCCGCATGCACTGACTGCGAGGATCATCAGAAGACATGACAGGTTATCGGGTACGATGACTGGAGTCCGAGCGACAATCATGCTGTTGGAGCTCTAATCAGTATTCCCGCCCATAAGAACGGCAGAAAGGGACGCACGCGATCGGCGCCGTCAGGACGCAGAAGAGGGAGAACGCCCCGAGATTGTGCATTGGGTGAGCCCGCTTGCCGATTGCTCGTATCGTCGTGTCTGATCATATCCGGTTCGCCAGATGTGCCGCACCCTCGTGAAGGTTTCACTTACAGGCACTCGTCAGACCGACCACGCCGAGCAGTGCAACCCTACACGCAAAGCATAGATTAGCCTCAAGTGGAGTTACGAAATGTACCACGCACCCCACCGCGCCGAGGCGTTGTGTAGCAGTGACGACTCGAGCTGCACTATCATCGCCTGTAGAGACGTCGTGAGTGTCACTTCCGAAGAGGAACACCGGGCGCGCGATAAGCACTACGCCGACGAAGCTGAATACTATCGGCATGGCGGTAAGTAACTCGGAAGAAGGGCGTCCAGTTTGGAGGCACATACCGCTGGCGAGGACCTGATTGATAGTGAGGTCCTCCTTGAGGAGCAGGGCTCCGGTAATGGCGGTAGCCATAGGTGTCAAGAACGATAACACGGTCGCGTCGGACAGAGACAAGTACTGCAGGGCGTAGTATGTCCCGAATAGCCCCACGAATCTACAGTACGATGACGCGTAAGTTGAAGTGAGATGTTGAAGAGCAGCTATACGACAACATACCCGGCGAGTCCTCTGAAAGCAAGCAGGGTGCGGATACCCTTTGGACCTAGGATCGGGTCTGGTACTCCCGTCATTGACCTGTCAGTCTCTCTCAAAGTCAAGTCCTCGAGCCGGAGGCTGGAAGGCACCTACATGTAAACGACGCAAACAATCCAAGTCATGACCATGCGAACCCAGATAAGCTGCAGATCTCTCGTCAGGGCCTCGTTCAGGTCTTAGCATGAACCAACTCACTTCCAGAGGGGGAACCGGAGGATCTAGTTCGTTCAGCTTCTTCACGAACACCCCCATCAAGGACGTGAAACCTTGCGATAGGGATATCAGCAGCAACCCGGTGTTGCTACGGCAAACCTCCTTGAAGCGACGCGTGAAGCTGTCAGGTCCCGCCGGGCGATTGCGCTCGTTCATGTTCTCCTGTGAATCATTCCTTGTAGGTTCTCCATCGGAATTGTCGAGGGTAGCCAGCGGGACATAGTCGGAGTCACGGTCGTCTGGCCTTTCACTTTGACCGGCCTTTACCCACTTCGTAAAGCTCATGGTTCCTCAGTGTACGAGGGTCGAGCGTGCGCCTTCCAGAATCATTGCGAATTGCGAGAAGCAAGGATGGGAAAACAGCGGCACGGTCCGAGCATTCCGCCGGCGGATGTGCATATGGACTCTCGCACTGTCTCCCAGCCGCCGGGAAATGCTCGAGAAAACAGATTGATCATGAATGCATGAGGGGTCGGAGGGTGTCGGCCGCCGGACCCAGCTTACACACCGCCCGCCAAATTCGGGCATACCCCAGCCTTCATGAGGTCGTGCATGGCGTCGGCGTCGTCGTGTCGAGTCGGACATGAGTTGAAGCCTATTCAAGGTAAGTATGGGGTTTCTCAGTTGCGATTGAGAAGCGCATGAACGCACCACCTGCACATGGAAGCCTGCTCGTGAGGAGTTACGATAGCACTTGCCGTTGAACGGTTGAAGTTGCTAACACCGAATTGAGTTGAAGTTCACGCGTAGCCGAGCTCGTCCGCTGGGCGCCTCTGCAGCTGTCTCTCCTCCCACCACCACCGGCTGACGGCATCTACGGAAGTCTGATCACTTCCTCGCTCAGTGATTCAGGTTCTTGTTCTTGCATGCTGTCGCATTCCTCGCGAAGTGACCATCCCATGTGGTCTTCTATGCCAGAAGTCCGGCCGGGGCCCCGTCTCTCTTCAACAAGGCACATTTCCACATTCGAATTCTGCAACACTCACAGCGGATGTTGTCTTATCAGCATCAGCAAACAGTGAGTCCCTGGGCACTCTCATGAGCGACTGCCTCTCTAAGCCCTCTGTTCCTCGGTGCCTGTAGCAACGATGCGAACAGAGCCTATGTACATCGGCGCAAAACGCCACAGCGCTGCGACTGGCGGTGGCGCTGAGTGACGGGAGGCAACGTCCACACTAAATCCGCCTCCCCAAAGGGGCAACGACGTTCAAGCGGCAGGGGAATTCCCCATGATACTTCGGAGTCTGTTCCTCCGCTCATAGCATCCGGAAGGCTCTCCTGCCGCCCTCAATTTTTGTGCGGGCGGTTGACTCGGAGGCGTGTGTCTCCCTGCTGCCATCTCCGAGATCTTGTCCCTTCTGTCATATATATATGACCACTTCAAGACGGACTGCTCGCAGCTAGATCATGGCTTCCGCCCCACCGACTGCATCGGCTCCTGGACTGCAGGGCGCGTTGCCTCAGCTTCCGGCTCTCGATAACACGTTTGGAGCCCTGCTCATC